>PVHP010006508.1:31277-61114 GCA_004024765.1 Zapus hudsonius | reverse complement strand
CAGGACACATAGTAAATAGCAGACATAAAACCCATGCCTATGTGAATCCAGACTATACCCACACATGTATGACTCTCTCTATATCCATGGCATAGGATTTTAAAGTATAACCTTTTAATTTCATGTAAGTTTCTATAACTCAGTCTTATGAAAAGACGTACAAGTCCTAACAGTCCAAGCAGTTCTGGAATTTCCCAAACACAGTTCTTTTCATGAACACTTGGGTTATGCAAGAGGGAAAAATGACAATATTAGTTATTGAGACAGTAAGATATATATTTAACCAAGTCATTAATGTGCACATATCATCAAATACAAAGGCACTAAACAGATTAGAGAAATGATTTGTGAAATGTTACTTCAAAGATTTTCCTTTTATAAATAAAAAAGATTTAAAGCTTCTTTAAAAAAAAGAAAAAGCAAGCTTTTTAAAAAAATATATATTCAGTCAAAAGTATTCTTAGTAAACAAGGGAGACCGTACATGAATAAGCTCAGTCTCGGTTGGAATTTTCTTTTAACAATAACCTGTATTTAATAAGCTGGTACCTAGAGTGCGGACCACGCTGCTTCAAAGTGATAGCAGGGCCACCAGAAAGATCAAAGGGAAATGGTCCTGGGATGTGAACTGTTAAAGCAGGAGAGAGACTCCTATCTGCATGTACACAGCTACTCTGTTGTGCTTGTCTGAGAAGTGAATTTGCTTTATTTTCTATAAATGCTTAAAGATTTTAATCCCAATTCCTTTCAGTGAGAGAGATCAAAAACTCTAGATATTGCTGGGTTATGGAGGGAGAGGAATATTAGCTCTACTACAAGAGACAGATAGCCAAGGAGTGTTTTAAGAAGGATTTATGAGTAATGAGATTATAATGTGACCAGACTATTCCTAAAGCAGCAATTGTCATGGTGGGTGGCAAATCCAATCATGTGTGACCATTGCTTTGCTGTTAAACATTGGTAATCACTGTGTCCCCAAACACCCCTAATGAAGCGATGGACACATTCAATCAATGACCCTGCTCCCATGTGAAATTCTAGGTGCCAAACAGTATAACAAATCCTATGCTCACCACAGACCCATCAAGGCAGGTTCCACTCCATATGTCCCCTGAGTATTCCCTTTGGATTTTGTCAGTTTGCCATTGTTGTAACAGACGTTTCAGTTGTTGTGTATCTTGATAGTATGAAGCTAAAAGATCACTCATGTTTATGCCATGACCCATTGCTTTAGAGTGCATAATTAAGTTAGGTCATATTCTGTTGTTTTCATGCAATTATTTTCAAGAATAAAATATGTATTAATCAGAGGTCTCTAGGTGAACAAATCAAATAGAATGAACATGCATTATAAGGGAAATTTACTGGAATTAGTTTCTAGGATGGGGGTGGATAGTCCAGCAATAGCTGTCTACAAACTGGAGAGTTGGAGAACCCAGTAGCTGCTAGGTCTGTAAAGCTGGATGGTTCAGCAGCTCCAGTCAGGCATTGGATACCTGGAGGATTCCTAGAGATCCACTGGTCTTCAGTGATACTTAAAGGCTGATAAACCTGGGTTCCACTATGAATGCAGAATGGATGTACCTGTGAGTAGAAAGGGCAGACAGAACACCATGCCCTGTGCTCACTTGGCACATCTTTATGTATAGTCCACAAGCAGCAGGGCTGTCGACTCTGAGGTAAGGTCTTTCTCTATCCATTAGTCCTTTCTGGAAACAGTCTTAAAGATTTGAACAAGTAGATTGGTTCTTAATCTGATCATCTTGAAAACAATATTTAAGGATCACAAAATGCATCACTATTTGACTAACTCCTATTAACATATATATATATATATATAATATATATATATATATATATATATATATATATATAACATGGTTATTTCTTGAAAGCATAACAGAACGAAATGGAAACATTTGTTGGTGGGGACAGTGAAAGGTAAGTATGAATCATAGCACAGAACTTCTAAGACAGAAATAGGGATTAAGACAGAAAGACATAGATGGCTTCTCATAAAAACAAGAAGCAAATGTGGAAACAGAAAAGATGTATGTTTGGTACAACGTTGTGCTCAACCTGCAATTCTGTTAGTGCAAACAATCAGACACTGTATTTCCTTCTCATTCATTCCCATCCCATTAATCAGAGTGATTCTTTAAGAGAAGTTTTGATAAGTACTCACTAGTCCTCTCAGTGACTTTGTTTATGAGGCTCTCTGAAGAAATAAATAAAAGATCCCTCACCGATGTCATCAAAAGCTCTTCCATCTTCTTTCCAAGGTCTGGAAAAAAACCTTAAAGCCTTTTTAGATCACACACAGGCATCATTCTTAAAACATACCTACATACAAACGATGCTAACTATAATGTATTCCCACTAAAATGTGAACGACTGATAACTAAGAAAGGGGAAAAACAGGAACATGTTCAGATGGGTGGATGAATCTAGAGAAAACACGCAAAGGATGGATGAGAAATTTCCCTTATTTTTGCAACAGCACCTCCTGCACATTCTACATAGACCCCCATAGTAAGGATGGTTATAAAATATGTAGCCATTGTAGAGCATTAAAATTAACTTTAAAAAATTTGAGAATAAGGGCTAGAGATATGGATCAGTGTTTAAGGTACTTGTCTGCAAAGCCTAAAGACCTGGGTTCAATTCCCCAGTACCCACATAAAGCCTGATGTACAGTGATACACATGCATGTGGAGTTTTTTTTTTTATAGTGGATGAAGGTCCAGATATGCTTATTCTCTCTCTCTCTCTTTCTCTCTCTCTCTATCTCTTTCTCTCTCTCCCTATTCTCTTTATCTCTTGCAAACAAATAAAAAAGATAGTTTATTTAATCTAAAAATAATGTGTTAAATGAGGATCATTTTGATTCTCAATACTTTTTCTCTCTCCACAAAAGACATATATGATGTATTTGTCATTATGAGCTTTCTGTCAATCTGTGATTTTTGTATAACTGTGCTGAAATTACAAGCGTTGTGCATGAACATGGATCATCAAACTCAGGTTTGTTCCTCAGGTATGACATCCACTTGCTTTTTGATATTGATATTTGATATTGGTCTAGAGCTCACCAATTACACAGACTACCTGACCACACATATCCTCCTGTCTTTGACATTCTGGGATTCCAGGTACACACTAGTACACATGGCATTTTACATGTGTAATAGGGGTCAAACTGAGACTCTAATGCTTTCAAGGCTAGAACTGCACCTACTGAGCTCTCCCCCATCATGGATCTCTTTAGCAGTGCCCATTTCCTCCCTATGAACATGGTTGTAAATTTTAATGTATTTTCAGTAATTGCTCTCTGAATAGTGTAGGAGAGGAGTCTTTCCTCCATTATTCAGAGAACAAAATGATGTCAGATTTGATTCTGTACTTGTAAGTTGAGTAGCCTAGAGAAAGTTACACTATATCTGAGTCTTGCTTTATTGTAAAACTGAAGTGAATAAATCCCCTACACCTTCTCGTCCCTCTCCAGAAACAGAAAACATTCCAGTAATGATGCCATAGTCAGTTGTATGCAGATGTGTAGAATATGCTTAATGAGATGACAGCCAGGCATTAGGGTGGATGAAGTCACATTGATCTTATTTACTAATTTTGCTGGCTTTCCTACTCAGGCTTGGTAACTGGTCTTCTTTGACTTGTTGCCTGGAAACTGATTTACGAAACTATCTGAAACCTTGGTGCATCAGAACCATAAGGTGCATCAACACGCGAGTGGATTACCTTACAATAGACAAGAGCTCTCCAACAGGCTAGCCCATGGGTTCCATTTAAACAGCAAACTGCTTCTTAAAGAAAACTATGTCTGAAAGCAGTTTATTTTGTTTTCCTCAGTTTATAAGCATACAATTATAAAAAAGAGATTATAATGATGCCTCAGTGTTACTGCCTTTGGATTCTAGTAACTTGCTCACTTACTCCCAACACAGGAAATCCAGGTACATGGGGCTGCTGATCACCACCATCTCTTTTAGGCATACTGAGGTAGGATGGATCAAGATCTATTGGCTTCCATGTTACTTTCCTTGTCTGAGATCTGGGTGAACAAGCCTAATCTGCCTGACCATAACACTTCTCAGAATAGGAGATATTACATTGGATTTCTGGTTTGTTGGCTTGGGCTGCTGGTCCACATCTCCCTGTTAAGATGTTCCTGCCTAGGGCCTTGGGAGATTGCTCAGTGGTTAAAGGCACTTGCTTGCAAAGATTCCTCATTCAGGGCAGTACCCATGTAAAGCCAGATTTACAATGTGGCTCATGCACACAGTTTCTTTGCAGTCCCAAAAGACCCTGGCAATCTATTCTCTCACTGTAAATAACTAAATAAATAATAAATGTCTCTGCTAAACCCAAACATAGTCTCCAAACTTGGAAATCCGTCCATCTATGAACATGATTGCTTAGTAATTTCATATTCTGATGCCACCCAGTGAAATGTGCTATGATCAAGTTGCATATAAAATCCTATACCAGACAAGCCTAATTACATGACTACCATAAGGTTGCTTAATCTGTCTCCATGTCTTTTCTCATTCATAAAGCAAGGAGAAATAATATCTAAGGGGGATTCATGGAATCGAGAATAAGGAAACAGAATATTTACAATAAACAATTCCTGAAATATACAAAGTATTCCAAAATACTGATTTCTACTTTGTTTGTATTTTTATAATAATATCAATAGTGATATTCTGTTCTTTATTACTCTGTGAAGGTAGGTGATGCTATGAGGGAGCTAAGTTGTTGGAAAAAGACAACAACTTTTGTTATAGCCCAGTGTTACAGGTTAGAAAGTGATAATCCCAGTATTCAGATGGTGTGGGCAGGGGGATTAGGAGAATCCCCTTCTCAGTGGATTTGAGGTCAGTCTAGAATACAGGAGACCAAAACAGTAGAAACAAAGGTTACGTGTTAAACAAATATGATGAATGTGTGTGTGTGTGTGTGTACTTTGTTTCATGATCTAAGGATAAATGCTGTAGACACTACCTAGTGCAGGTATAGTGATAAGAAGTGCTGTGAGAAGTAAGGTAAAATTAATTTGAGGTAGAAAACTGTCTTCTTGAAAACTGTTCCAATTCAAAGTCAAAGACATGTTCACTGCATGAGTCAATGTCAAACAAGCATACAAATATACCATGAGATGAACAGCCACAAACCTTAAACATGGGCATTGTGTTTCATTGCAATAAAATTAGAGTGAGACACGACACCCATCTTCCAGCCAAGGTATGCGGTAGACTGCTACATTCAAAGCTTATATGTAGTATTTCAGAACCAGATTAGGGATTTTTCCAGAATGCTGTCAGTAACCTCAGCCTATCTGTATATAACAGCTCTGACACAGAAGAACAAATCCCCTTGCTCCTAGGTGTACTGACTTCGGCCATCAAATAAAATGAAAAAGAAAAAAAAATAAGAATTGTGAACTAGAATAAAGAGAAATACACAAAGCAGGCATTACATTCAATAAGAAAAAAAAATACACTTTTGGCTACTATCTCCCAGAAAAGGCCGTCTTGCTCTTATGCCTGAAACATTCAGAGACAGTGAAGCAGAAGAACACAAGAGATGCTCAGGAGATGTCTCTTAGGAAAGGCCATCCCAGGATAGCAGGATCCTTATGTGGAAAACAGCTCATGTAATTGACATGTAGAAAAAGAACCTGCAGACAGAGGCTGGGCACAGCTCCGATCGCTGGACTGTGACCCATATTCCATGCTCACCATCCTCGTCTCCCCGTGCACCTCCATCAGTGATGTGAGCAATAGTTTGGAAAACAGTTGACAATCTATTAACTACTGGAAGCTGCTCCCCTCCTGTCCACTCTGATTGTACTTTGTTTCTTTCCACCACTGTTTAATCTGTTTATCACTAATCACAACTTTAAGATTGAAAAAAAAAATGTTGGGGGGGAAGAGGGGGAATCAAGTGCTGGATGTTCTTTCCTGCCTTTCAAAGGGTTGATTTCCATTGCTATTGGCTCCCCTGTGAAGCAAATGTGTAAATCCTGCCCTAAGAGCCCGCTCATCAGACCTTGTAGAGGAACTTCCTTGAAGCCTAGGCACCCTTGATGACTCAACTGAAAAATAGGTCAACAGGTTTTCTATCTCAAAAAAATCTCCCTACAGATTTCATTAGAAAGCAATTTTTTTGTCAAACTTTTTTCCCCAGTAAATTATATAATAGGACCCAGCTGCTTGTATACCCCCGTATATGCTGATACAGTGTTGTATATAAATTGCTGCATAAAAACATGCAAAATGTGCAAAAAATACAACATGAACAAAATTATCAGATTAGATTGGCAGATGCTTATATTAAACATGTCTGTTTGTTGTGTGTGAAAGGTTTTCATGGGCTTTGATTTCAGATTCAGTAGAGCATCTCGCTCTCTTTTATGAGATCTAAATTACACTAGTTATTACCGGTTTTAGAAAATGTAAGCTAAATTACAGAAATAATCATATGCTTTTGCTATTTATTTTTCTCATTATGAAACATATCACAAATGCAGTAATAATATACCTCAGTCGCTCCCAACTCAAGGTAATCACGCTGATAACCTAACTGGCATGACTTTTGAAATGTGCACAAGAAATAAAAATATTAACAATTAATTTGTGTGCCAATATCACAATTTACAAGTTCTTTATGGAAAAACAAAAGAAAAGAAAAAAGAAAAAGAAATAAAGAAGGCACATTTTGAACCACACCACTACTTTTTTGGTAAGAGATGGGGTCACATTTTACTGTTTTCAATGGTATATTTTCAAATCCATATGTTTTAAAATCATTCAATAATATGGTAGAGTGTATTCAAATGAAAAATAGTTTAAATACAAGGGTACAGATACACATACATAGATAATGCATATTCATAAACATGAATGTACATATAAGACATATCAACATTCTCTTCTACTTCAAAAGAGACTGTCTTGGAAACTAATTTTAAATTGAATCTGAGTCAAACAAAAAGAGGCATATCAGCCATGCATGGTGCCACATACCTTTAATCCCAGCACTTGAGAAGCAGGATTGCAGAGAGTTCGAAGCTACCTTGATACGGCATAGTAAATTCCAGTTTATCCTGGGCTGGAGTGTGAGCCTACTTTGAAAAATGAAATGAAGTATATTATACAAGTAAAAAACTAAACATCATAGTTTATCTAAATCTATTTCAAGTGTGCTCAGCCACACAATGTTTGCCTGGGAAAGGAAACATTTGAAGTATAGTTTTCACCTAATGCCTGTCACTTTCACAGTATGTTAAATTTAAAAAGGAAATTAAGGAAGGTAAATCTCCATAGTATCACACTGCTCCAGTTTAAACTTTGTGCAACAATGTAATGATAATGAACTATACCACATGAACATAAATAAAATGTTATTTCTTGCTTCAAACAAAGAGAACCCTTTCCACTGCAAAGGGAAGAGGAAAGCTTTTGATTACCCTTCTAGAGTCTCTTCATAAGACTTGTTAGATACCAGCTCTAGAAATTTTCAGATTTTCTGCTATTTTTGCCTGCCTTCCTTTTTTTCTCCTTCCCCTCCTTTTCTTCCATCCTCCCTCCCTCAACCCCTCACTCCCTTCCTTCCTTCTTTCTATCCTATCTGAAACACTTTGCATTGAAATCATTTTTTCTTTAATCTGAAACTTTCAGATTTTCAAATACCTGGACCACATTTTAATTTTGAATGGCCAGGTGGTTTAGAGGAGAATATATACCCTTAAATGCTGTGAAAATAGGTAGAGGCAGAAAAAAATATCTAGGATGACAGGCATGTCCTAAACCTAATAGTATGATGTTCTTTTATACAGTTTTAATGGAAAGTCTCTACACAGATGTCTGGTCATTCAAGACATTCTGTCTGTTTGACATAAGGTTCAAATACTGTATGAATCTAAATAGAAGATCTTATCCTACGGGTTCTCTCTAGTGTGTGTGTGTGTGTGTGTGTGTGTGTGTGTGTGTGTGTGTGTGTGTGTGTGTTTGGTACAAACACCCTATTGATTCAGTTCTAGCACTTGTTTTAGCAATTTGGACCCCTGTGTAAACATCACAATGAAGAAATGGAATGCACACTTAAAACCATTATCAATTTCATGATTCCCCTGCCATTGTCATAACCAAAATACTGGCATCTTTCATCATTTATTTGGTTTTTGTGATTTTGAACATTTAATGATTATAAGTTGTCTTACTTGCTTTGAACTTCTTTTATGTTTGAGATCCATTCAAATTATAGGGTATGAAAATATAATTTCTCTTCCTGTGGATTTAGCATTCTGTTGGAGAGATATGCCAAAGCTAAGTAATTTGGGTTTTCCAAAGTTTAACTTTTAGGAATTGCACTGCTTTGGAAATTTTTGTATCTAATTTTATGGTTCTCCAAAGTTTGTGTTTCCATTTAGTGTACACATAAATGTGAAATTGTGGGGGTAAAGGACATATAGAACTTGGACTTGATAATTAGCACCTGTACTTGCAGGCTATATTGCTCTAGTGAAATGATATTTTTATTCTCATTTGATATTGTATCTTAGGTGGTTCAGCATTGTCCCATTAGTTCTAATTTATTTTTCTCTGATGATGAATTATGCCAAAAGTTCTTGTTGATTTTGTTGTTGTTGTTGTTGTTGGCTAGTAGCAACTTTCTCATTAACAACTTTTGCATCTTTTCATTGGTGGGTTATTTCTTCTGTATTTATAAGAGGATAGCATAGCTTGTTTACCATTTTACAGTTAGTTATGTTTATTACAAATATCTTTGTCACTAGTAGAATAATTTGGTAAAAGAGCAATGTAAATTAATGAAATGTTATATCAATATTTCCTTTACTATAATGATTTTCTTTTTGGAAACATTTTTTATTTATTTGTAAGGAGAGGGGCAGGGAGAGAGAGCAACATTCTTGGTCTTCCTGCTGCTGCCAGTGAATTCCAGATGCACACACCACTCTGCATCTGGTTTTATGTAGGCACTGCCAAAAAACCAAACCTGGGCCTTTTGGATTTGCAAGCAATTGCCTAAACCACTGAGTGAACTCTTCTGCACCTATTGAGATTTGCTTTACTTAGAGAAGTAATGCCTGTTTATATCAGCCATGAAAGTATTATGCTCTGGTCTAAAGGTTTTAGTTTCCTAAAAGAGCTTAAAATGGGCCCTTAGTTTTTGTGTATTTCATTTACATGAATAGGAACTTTCCAGTCGATCCTATACCATGCAATGAAAAGATCGCCTTGCTCTTTGTGCTTAACCAATACCTTTGGAAAAACATAGTGGCCAAATGTTTATGAGTTTATTCCTTGGCAGAACTGATGTGGCATTAATTAGTAGAATTTTGTATGAATATGGGAAATGATATCTGAGAATTTCAATGGCATGATTTGGAATTATTTCAAATTCCATTTGGTAATAATTTAGTCTTTTTCAGTGGTGTTTTTCGAAGTCTACATTAAAAAAAAAAAAAAAAAAAAAACTAAGAATCCTAAGTCAGGATCCACATATGAGAAAATACGGTGTTTGTCTTTCTGAGCCTGACTTACTTCTTGTTACCTTACTTGTTATACTATTTTCCAAATCCATTCATTTTTCTAATTTTAGGTTTTTAAGAAAACTTCATGTTGTTTTCCATAATGGTTTTGCCAGTTTACATTCCCACCAACAGTGACTCCATGTTCCTCTTTCCCTACATCCAAACCAGTGTTGGTTATCATTTGGGTTTTTGATGATAGCCATTCTCAACAGGGAGAGATGGAATATCCAACTGGTTTTAATTTTCATTTCCCTGATGGTGAAAGATATCGAACATTTTTAAAAATACCTTTTGATTGTATATCTTCTTCTGAGAACTCCTAGTTCAGTTCCGCAGTCCATTTTAAATTTGACTATTTGCCATACTATTGTTTATTTTCTTTATTTACTTTTTAAAAACTATTATTATTAGCTTATTCCTTACTTTGGATTCTGTTAACTTTGAGAATTTTCCTTAGAGGAGGAATCCCATTTTTTTTTCAATGCACTTTGATTTCCTTATATATGGTTTTATTTAATGATTATATATATTCACTATATGAATCATTATATGAATGAAAAATGGGATTCTTCATCATATGTAATCATTAACTGCTCCCAGTCCTTCATGCTACAGCTAGCCTATGTATACCTAAGTGCATTAAACATCTCATATAATTTTTCTATTAAAACAACTAACCAAAGGGATAAAAAGCAATTCTTTATACTTACCCAGATGTTTTCCATATTGGATATTTCTCTCTTTGTTTCCTTAAGATCTATGAACTCAGCTGTTTTCAACTATTAACCTGAAAAACTTCTCTGACCGTCTGGGAATTTCATGTTTGCTGGCAATAAAATCTCTTTATTTTTATTTACATTTCCTCTAATGTTAAAACATCACTTTTTCCTTATTCTTACAATACATATTTTACTGAATATAGACTCCAGAGTTAACTCATTTTTTCTTAGCAATTCAAAGTATTTTGATGTCTTCTGATATACAGTTGTCAGTAAATATTAAAATATTTAATAGTTCTCCATAAGGAAGATGCTATATTTTGTTCCTAGCTGCTATAAGATAGCATTTTGACTTTCATTTTCAGCAGTTTAATTGTGATGGTTTTAGGATATTTTTCCCTGTTTGGAGTTAAATGAACTTAAATCTGAAAGATTAGGTTTATTGTTTTTTTATTTTTTGAAAGAATAGGTTTATTAACAAAATAAAACATTCACCTACTTACTTATGCCTCATGCTTCCAAGCACACTTAACTAAAACCCTGCAATATTGTCCCACAGAACTTAGGTTCAGTCACGTGTTTGAAAGTTCTTCACTTCTGTCCATCTCTAGAGTCCTTAGATTTCATTTTTCTTTCTCAAGCATGCATTAAAGCAATCTAGTGTTCTTAAAATTTGTATACAATTTTTAGAATTTTCACTTGCTTCATTGATATTAGAGTTTTAATTTATCTTCCCAAATATTCCAGCATTTCATTGATCACATAGATATTATTCTTTATATTTTTAAGTATAATGATCTTGGATGATAACTTTAATATTAATGACTCTAACTTGCATGATAAAAATACTTTCCTAGAATTTCACACAATATGTAAGTTTGGATTGTACATTGAACATGTTGATGGCATTTGTGTAACGATTGTACATTCAGAGATATTTCTCAGAAAAATGTTGATTTTGGGGGGCTGATTTTTGAGGCAATTAACTTAATTGAACAGCAACTATAAATAATTCACAAGGAGAACAATTGTAATCTTAGTTAAGAGAGTTTGTGCTTAGATATTCTTGTGGTTAGGATCAGATGTCCCCCATAAACTCAAGTGTTAGGAAGGTGAGGTCCCCAGCTGATGGCACTTTGGGAATTGAAGCTTTGTATTTTTAGTAGTAGGAGGTTTATTTGTGGGGACAGCCATCTTCTGTGTGTTGTCATCAGCTTCCCCTTGCCAGTGTTTGTCATACTCTCCTGCTGCTGTTGTCCACCTGATTGGGCTAGGAGGTGATGTCCAGCTTCTTCTCATGTGACTTTTTCCCCTTTCACTCCTGGACTTTCCCCTTTATCCTGTAAGCCAAGATTAACTCTTTTCTCCCCAAAGCTGCTTTCAGTCAGGTGCTTTGTATCAGCAATGTACCTGCAACAGGTGATCATCTTAGTCAGTGTTGCACATCGATCTTTCACAGGTATGTTTATAAGTTGTTCAAAGTTCATATTCAAAATCGTGTTTTCTTTTCTGACTCACTCTACCTCTCAGGGCTATTGTCTCTGGTCTCCACAGTAATTTTCTTGAAACAAATCCAAAACTATTTTTCTGTGGGAATTAGTGCTACTGTGCACATGGTGGTGTGAGAAAGCCTCTCAAGGTTGTAAGAATGGGGACAGCAGGACAGTGCAGTCTCCTCTCTAAGTGCACAGTTCTTCTACAACTAGTTGAATATGCCTTTTTTTCAACTGTATCAAAGGTCTTCTGCTAATCATTACTTTTATATTCTCTGTATTCTTTTCAGTCAATAT
Organism: Zapus hudsonius; assembly: GCA_004024765.1. Classification (NCBI taxonomy): domain Eukaryota; kingdom Metazoa; phylum Chordata; class Mammalia; order Rodentia; family Dipodidae; genus Zapus; species Zapus hudsonius. The sequence goes on along the minus strand of PVHP010006508.1, from coordinate 49,029 downwards.
CATTGGAAGAATAAAGTTGGTTAGGATTTTATTTGGCTACTATAGAGATGGAAAGTTTACTTTTGTGTTTGATACCCAAATGCTTTAATCATAATTTTAATATATATAAAAACATTCATGTGAGAGAGAGAGAGTAAGGGGCACATGAGAAATAGAGAGACACATAGAGAGAGACAGAGCTAGAGAGAGAATAAGCATGCCATGGCCTCTTACCATTTCAGATGAACTTCAGAAGCATGTGCCACTTTGTGCATCTGGCATTACGTAGGTACTGGAGAATCAAACCCAAGTGGTCAGGCTTTGCAATCAAGTTCCTTTAACCACAGAGCAGTCTCTTCTCCAGGCCCTAAAATATTTTTTTAAATAGAATTTCCGTTTACTTACACGACTATTTGTTGAAGAAGAAAAAACTCATCAACTCTTGGATTGAATTAATGTTTCCTCTTAGTAATTGCATTAAGCGGATGATGGAAGGAGAGGGGGATGAACAGATTCTGCTCCCGATTATAGAGGGTGCAGTCAATGTCACTTGTCCTCCGTTCACTAGGGACAGACAGCACGGTGGTAGAATCTTGCAGCAGAGAACTGCTCAAGACACAGCTTATCAGAAACACAAAGAGATGGAAATGCTGTGCTATTTTACTTTCTCCTTTCAGTCATTATTCTTTCCCAGCTCCCAGCCCGTGAAATGCTACCACTAACCTTTTAATCTATGTCTCTTCGCTCAGAGAAACCTCTGAGTATATCTTCACAGAGATAACCACAGGTATGCCTCCCCAATATCTCAGTTGGCTCTGCCCCTAGTTGAGGGTAAGGTAGATATATCCTAGGGAGACCATCAGATTTTAAAAGAGAAAAGGAATTGGACATGGGACATCAGATAATGCTGCTGAATCTCATATTGAACCACACTGATACATGGGAAAATGGGATTTGAATGTACAGTAACTTAGACTGAAAAGTTAAAAATAGGATATGAGGAGTTTAAGAAACATCAAATATGCACAGATTGTATGACATAATCAGTCAGGAGCTCGGGATAAAGGCTGGGATGGAGTATAAATATCACAGTCATTGGACTAATTATAATTAATAATAATTGCAGATAATATTGATCAACTGGATGCCAGGCTCTCTGCCAAGTACTTTACTCAAATAACCTTATTTACTCATCAAAAACATCTATGTGTGTCCCACTTTTTAATTCCTAGATTATATATGGAGAAGCGGAGTCTCTGATTTGTTCATTTTTCCAAGGTCACCCAAATAAAAAGTGACAGATCTAAGATGTAATTCTCAACATAAAAAGAATCCATCATCATTTCTGAGTCAGTCGAAACTCGATGTTAAGAATCTCAAATTGACATCTGGGTCCTTTGAAGTTGAGAAGCGATGTGGAGCAAAGACAAAAATATAGGAGAAAATGAAGACGGTGTAGTCTTAGGTTATGTAGGTTATGTAAAAAAGGGTTTGATGAAAGACAGTCGGTAGTTACTCACACATGAACACGTAATATGCAAGAGTGAAAGGGAAAACTGTTTGGGAAAGGGTATAGGAAAGAAGTAGGAAGAAAGGACAGAAGTGATCAGTCAAATCTAAGTACATATCAGAATACCGTAAGGAAACCTGCTACTTTAGATGCTAATTAAAATACATTCAAAGAAAATCTGCAATCAAAGCAAATCTTAGCAAATTCCAAATGATGACCTTGCATGAGTCTTTTCATTGTTGCTGGTGTGTGTAGGTGTGTGTAGGTGTGTGGATTTGCACATACTCATACACTCCGGGTGAGCAGAACTTTCCTTAAGGTTCCCACTGTGATGATCTGACATGCCACGGATGTCTAGCAGAGTGTAGCCAACATAGATGGTAAATTTTTCAGGGCTGGAGAGATGGCTCAGCAGTTAAGGCACTTGCCTCCAGTGCCAAAGGCCCTGGGTTCAATTCCCCGGGACCCACATAAGCCAGACCCACAAAGTGGTGGCCCTGGTGATCTCTCTCTCTCTCTCTCTCTCTCTCTCTCTCTCTCTCTCTCTCTCTCTCTCTCTCTCTCTCTCTCTCTGCTTGAAAATGAATAAATAAAATATTTCAAAATAAAAATTAAATAAAATAAAAAATAAAATATTTCAAAAAAGATGGTAAATTTTTCATACTGGAAACAATTGATCTGTTGAGTCTCACCACCTGCCCCAAGTCAGTAGCGCTATAGGGGACCTCTGTGAGCCTCAGCTCAACTGATGACAGTATCTGCAGTAACAAGGCTGTTTCCCACCCCAGACCCTTTCCTTTACTACTTAAAGTATCCCTGAGACTAAGCTACATGGTCAAAATGTTACAGAAATATTTAAAATAAGGCTCCATTTCAGGATTCAGTCAAATGAATTTGTGAAATGTTTCAAGCATTTCAAAATATTCAAACAACATTTAGGATTGGACCTATGTGGCTTTCTTTATCTAATTGCTTCCCAGGAACAAATCATACCCTTTGGTTGAAAACTTAGATCACTGGAAACACAAAATAGAGCCTTTGCTTCAATTTGGTTTTACTTTTGCATTTTGTTCTAACATTGCTTTCAAAAGTGTCTTCTCTTAAAGAATTCTCTTCCATAGTCAAGATGTGGTATTTGTGGTGTATTGGGTCACATTTATATTTCCAGAACTGGGAGGTTGAGGTAGGAGGCTGAGGGCAGCTTGAAATACAGTAAGACCCTGCCTCAAAATGAAAAAAAAAAATAGATGGACTTTGGATGATTTCTTATTCCCTGTAATGAGAAAATATTAGCTTCTCAGAACGATGTAAGTAAAGGTGTAGAAAGTGGGCAATTATGTCTGTCATATATGTCATACTTTGGTAATATATCTAAAGAAAAAATAACAAGAGAAAAAAATGTTTATTTTTATTTCATTCTGTGAGGGCTAAGCTTTGTTGCACACTGGTCACAAGGAAGAATGTCACAGTAGGGAGCCATACAGATGACAGGTCTGCTCACCTCATTGTGACCAGGAAAGAATAATATATGAGGAAGGGGCTAGGTCCCCTCTCCCTCCGCCATGGAACACTCCAGTCACCTCATCAGACTCCCAGGGGCTCCACTTAATAATCATACCATCTCCCAACAGCACCACCAGATGGTGACAAAAACTTTTAATGAGTGGTCTGTGAGACATGTTTAAGATGTAAAGTAAAGCACAGTAGAAGGTAATTGATTAGAATGACATTTCCTTTTAGTTTAACTTCTAATGTCCCCTCCATAGTAGAGAGGAATGCAGAGGGGTGAGGTTTGATAAATACCATACAGGCAAGGGCCATAGAGGTGCTTAGGAAGGACTTTACTGTAGTCATACTTGGTAGATGGTACAGAAGTAGATACAATCAGACTCAAAGAGTGATGTAAATTTATATGCCAAACAGTTTTTAAAGAAATCTCCCCCTTTTCATCTGTGTTGTATCATGGTTAATATTAGCCCTCAGCAGAACTCCTGAAAAAATATGGGAAAAAAAAACCAGACCAATTTGTGAATGAAGATCTGATGATTGTCTGGTTAGGTCTGTCTATAGCTTTTTCCAAAGGGAGTGCACAAGCTAGGTATTGCATAGGCACATGAAGCCTCGGGGCTTTTAAAAGGAAGTGCCAGATAATTAATGCCAACTCCAGGGTATTAACTACTTGGATCTAAAGAACAGGGACCTTTTCTTTCTATAATAGTCATCAAATACAATAGGTGGCATTTTAAATATTTAATAAAATATGAATAATAAATAACACTGTAAATAAAAGGTCAAAAGCTGGCCTAACACTAGGGAACTCTCAGACTGGAAGGGACAAACACTGGTGTATTTCTGTCTGGCAATTGCCCTCTGAAATCTCTAGGGGAATGGCCACACTGACCTGAAGGAAGTTTCTCATTTTGGATTCATTTGGACTTATGAAAATATTTTTTTTCCTAAAAAGCTCTAAATTTTCATTAAATAATAAAAAAGATTAAAGTCTTTAATCTCAGAGTTAATATTTGTATTTACATTTGAAACTAAAGTATTCAAGTTTAAGTTTGACTTGACTGAGGTCTTTGTGAGCTCCTTGCTTGGGTGAAAGACTGTGCCATGTACATTTTCTACGGGAGGTTTAAGCTCTCCAGGATTTGTTATGCTAGTCCCTCGCTGAAATGACCCTTGATGAAATGGGAATGAGTAGAATTTATATAAGGCAGTGGCTAAGAAAGATAGTGGCAAAAATGCTTATATGTAAAAGCTAGAAATTAATTACAAACATTTACTACTAATTTTCTATTAATTTTCACATAGTCCTAATCCAAGAAATGATTTTTCCAGATTGGTTTCACAGAAATATTTTTCTTGTGTTGCTTATTTAGCCCACTGTAGAAGGTACTGAATAAAGAAACCACTCCTGAGGGGTAATAACACATTTTGGGCTCCAGAAGGTACTGAATAAAGAAATCATTACTAAGGGATAAAATGACATTTTGGGCTCTTTCTATTGAAACTTGGTTTGGGTTCATTTCTCCTCTGAGCTTCTCTGGCTTATTAGGGGCAATCACATTACACACACACATGTGTGTGTGTCTGTGTATATATACATACATGTATGTTGTTTTCTAACCAATTGATTTATTAAATAATACAGTGTAATATAAAGATACATATTAGTCCTGTAGCAAAAGCAAGATCCTTACTCCATGAATAGACTATTAGACAACACTTTATTTTGTGTATGATCTCTGGTAATTAATGCCCAATCAGGAAGCTTCCATTGAGTTTTCCCCACTCATCTCAAATTAAGCTCATTTTAATACCAAATTTATTATTACAGCCAATATCCTCTGCAACCCTCATATCCTGAATATACCGAGTTTATATCAAGGGAATAAGGAATAGTGGGAATCAAGTGGAATACTTCATACAAGTTATCTATAGAATGAAGTTTTTAAAACATCCAAATCCTCTGTCCTTTCCTTTCTCTTGACTTTTACCTGTTCTTTATTCTGAGGAGTATTTTACAGTGAAATGTTTGAGGACTCCAAAGCACAAACAACATATGGAGGACTAAATATTTTGTAGGCTTAATGATGTATTAGTATTTTGCTTTGTATGAAATTCTAATCACCAGCTATGTTTATCACTGCAGATGGGATATGCAGGCCCCCAATACCTCAGGGGATTAGAGAATCCAAACATCTGTAACCAGGGAAGGAAAAAAGCATCCCATTGCAATGTACAAAAATTAAAAGAATGAATTAATGAGAAAAATGAATGGAAGTAAAAGTTTATTATTAATACCATCTTGTATTTATAATTACCAAGGAGCTCTGCATGCCTCAGAGATCTCGATTCCACCCTTTAAAAATGTAATGAGATCTTAAAAGAAAATCTAGATGTAAGTTGGGGAAAAGTGTAATTCCCTTCTTTGCATTTTAGTTGGATGGTTGGAACTGAGATAAAGACTTGCTCTAATTAATGCAGACCACATCTTAGGCTATTTCTACCATAAAAGCACCTGGCTTATAATTTGCTGTTTCACTAAATGCTACTAGATATTTTCTAAACACATTAAAACCCTATTAATTGGAAGACATAGCGGGTGGGGTGGTTTTGGTTTTGTCTTATTTGCTGGTTTAATGGAAAGAAGTCAGAAGTGAAGACTGTGTTGACTCAAAGAATATTGATAGAGAATTGTTTACAAAAGCCATTATATATATTCTTGTCCCCATAGTGCTCATCTTTCTGATAAAGCCAACTGCAAGAAAATAATAAATTAGCATTAAGCTCTGTTGTGTATTTTGCTGACTTATACAAGTCATTTTAATTTTCATTAAGTTTTTTGAGGAGCTATCCTAGGGGGTGAGATAAACCTAAAAGAATTTTATTTCATTTGCACAAGGTAGACATGTAATGAACAGTTTTTACTTGTGTGTGTGTGTCTGTATGTTTATATATCTGTAAAAGACTTTGATATGAACTTTAAAAAATGGTACAACATAGCCAAGGTATAGTTTCAGTATTGTCTTTTTAAAGGAAATTCTTAGTTAGTTTAAATGGGGTCTGTAATAGAAAGATATGTTTAATCAATGTGATTGTCAAAAAAGGAAGAGATTGGGTTCTAATGCTGACCGTCTAGTTTCTAATTGCAAAAGGGCAGTTAGTATCTGTTACTTGTAAGTTTAATGATTCAGTTTTCAAGATATAAAATGTACATAACAGTAGGATGGTTTTATTAAGCTATCATGAGGAGTAACAAGCTTATATATGCATATACATGTTTGCACAAATACATTAATATGTATAGACGGTTATGACTAACACACAAACATTTTTTAATTTATTTTTTATTAATAGTCAACAGCTCTGTGTGGAAGTGCCCTATTACTGGGGCAGGGAGTTAGAGGCCAGAGCAATTTTCCTTGGTGTTAGTCTTCCTCCCACCCTAGTCAGGCCCCCTTAACATGCTATGCCCACATCTTCCTCCAGAGCTTTCTGGTTGAAAGTAAGGAGTTTATGGTATGGATTCATTATTGGTTTAGACAAATGGGATAAACACACAGACAGACAGACAGACACACACACTCACATACATCTTTAAAGCTGCAGCCTGGCACATTATAAGTGTTACTTACATTTTATGTTTGTTATCATTGTTTCTGTTGTTTTTAAAGTAGGATTTTACAAAGCATAAAATGTAAGGTGACCTCCTCTAAATTATATGGCTTGATAAGCATTGATAGTTTCACTTTGATATTGATATAATTATTTACCTATGTATTAGATGTCTTTGTGTCATGTAAGTTGGATATGGAAGACACAGAATCTTAAAGGTGAACTAACTCACTCCACATTATTATCAAAGCAATTTTCATTCATTCTGTAAGCAGTACAATCCAGTGTGTGGGTTTTTAATTTTTAAAATTAATACCATTATTATGAGTAAGTGTATACTTTGAATGAGCAACTCTTGTGAAGGTGTCCCTCCTTACTCTCCCCTACCCACTGGGGTTCTTCCTCGCATACTGGATCTGTCCAGAGGTTGGGGGTTATAAACTGCACAAGAGGTAGCCAGTTTTTGAGCAAGTGTGGTGGGGTATCTACTAGAGCTGTGACTTCTGTGGTCCTTGTTGAAGACAGAAGCCAATGTTTCACTTAGGATTTTCCATTGATCGATCACGTCTAATTGGAACATCATTCTGTTAGACAAATTCATGAGTACTGGAAGTATAACCCAGTAGTACAGTGGTTACAGGACACACACAAACCTGCAGGTTTGACTCCTAAGAGCTCCCCCCCAAAAAAAATAAAGGTTAAAATAGATTCAATTTTAGTTTTACTGTAAATTTTGACATCTTATTCTTTCTCTTTCATGATTTTTTTTTTAAAACTTAAAAGCAGAGAGAAATAGACAGAAGAGAGACATACAGAGAGAATGGGTGTACCAGGGCTTCCAGCTGCTGCAAAGGAACTCCAGATGCCACTTTATGCATCTGGCTTTATGGTCACTAATGAAACATACCAGATCATTAACGTCGTAGGCAAGCGCCATAACCACAGAGCCATCTCTCCAGCTTGCCTTCCATGATTATTTTGTTATGCATATTAATATTATTGGATTCCCTTGGGTCCTAATCTGTAATGCTAAAAAGAGAGGATAAGTAATTTATAAACTTGAAAAAAATTATTTGCTTTGATATTTTAAAGAAAGTTTTTCATTTACATTAATAAGGTCATAGAGAGAGGAATAAACGATTGAAGTAACTGTTTGATAATTATAGAAACTGATTTTGAAAAAATGATATTGAATTTTATATGTACTTGGGTTTGGGGGTCACTATAGATGGAGTGGTTCCATTTTCTTCATATGAAGCACTTTCTCCTAGAGGCATCCTGAAAATCTAAGGGGTTCTTGAGGAAAGAATCCGAAAACTGTGATATGTGGTTCCAATCCTGACCAATACTTGTTTTGATAAACAAAACCACTCTAAAACTACATAGTGAATTCCAGGTCAGCCTGAGCTAGAGTAAGACCCTACCTCATAAAACAAAAACAAAAAACAAAAAAATTAGTTGGATTCATCCACACCCATTCCATGATGAGCCATTGCTCCTTTCATGGTACAGTGACTAAGTTAAATAGTCCAACAGAGAACCATATTGTTTAGGATTGGGCTCTGGGACAATAAATTTGCTAAACTCTAAGTCCGGGTTCATAATCCATCATAATTAGAGCAAACTTATTAAATATATAACATGTAAAATCTCTTACCATTTGGTCATATCCTCTCCTGACACAATGTTAATTATTGCATGAATATGTCTAGATCTCACTGATGTTGAAGTGTTGAAATCGAGCAGTTTTCCAAAATATAACACCAAGGGGTTAATGAAATGATCTTAGAAGACTTCTAGAAGTCACAGACTTCATAAGGTGGATGAGAGTAACATTGGAAAATATTTTGTTGTTGTTGTTTTCCTACGCAAGAGAGGACAAAATATAAATAATATAAAAAATATACACCTGCTCTTGTTTTTCTGGGGTTCTTTTCAGTGGGGTTATGGGATTCACTGTAGGCTCATGAAGGCCTCAGTCAGTCTCTGTCGGGAAGGGAAGAAGCCATGCCTCAGGGTATTCCTACCCACTTTGTGGCTTTTACAGTATTTCAGCCCCCTCTTCAGCAGTGTTCCCTGTGCCATGGCAGGCCTGTTGGCAGTCTGATTTAGTGCTCAATCTGTTTCGATAGGTCTTGATTGATCACTGTGTCTGCTACCATCACACTGGAGCTTGTTGTCAGGCTAGCAGTAAGAGCAGTCTTCTGCATCCACTGCAAGTTTTTCTGGGCCCTAGTAGATATGAAAAGGTGGCATGTCTTGTGATGGACAGTTGGTTATCTTTTTGTCTTATTGATGGATCTTGGCTCTCCTCCGTTTCTCTGCCATCTGTAAAATAATGCAGATTCTCCAACAGTGAGAGCAGTTTGGGTTAAAGGGTTCATGCAAATTTATTTGAGAGATTTTGGTCTACAAGCCCACTCCTCTTCTGCACAGACTAGTGAGGCCTTTTCTATGAAGTCTGAGTTTACCAATTATGGGGTTCTGACTTGATTTCCAGTACCAGATATGAGTTCTTTTCCACTAAGTGGGCCTGCTGTCCAATCATAGGTCATTTGGTTACCTGCAAAATTGTGTATTTCTTTCTTGCTCTTTAGGGGTCTGACCCTAACTCTGATCCTATAACTTTTCAACTTTCTTTTTAAGAATATCGGATGCATTTGCATGAATCAGCTGTTTTTCCATACATAAATGAATTATAACCCCTTTATATGTAATTTTGAGACTCATGAGCTATAGAAGAGAGAGAAATAGAAGAGACTTAAATACATTTGAAAAGACATAAATACATGTGGAGATAATTTTCATATTTCATAAAGGAGCAAAAATGAATTTCTATTCCTGAAAGAAAATATTCATAGGACAACTTTCTGTCAAAACAATTTGTAGTTTCAGAGATATTTAATTTGGGGGACTTTGTTTTCAAATAAGAAGTAAAAATATTTCTATAAAACACTGGCTATTCTGGGGTGGGAGATTCTCAGATCTTTAGCTAAAGGTCTCAGGAAATACCTTACTTTTATAATCGTTAAAAAAAACTGTTCAAGACTTTCAGGTTTATGCAAAATTTTACTTTGGGACTAGGACACTGCTTACTGGACAGTGAGCAAGGACACCCTTCCACTCCCTGAGTTTATGGGTGACATTGTTCAAATAGTGATTAGATAAAAGGAGAGTTGGCATGTTGTCACAAGACACAGCTTCCTCACTTAGTCACTCTGAAAACCACCAAGGGATTCAGAACTCTTAAGTTCTTTTGGTCAAAGTTTATAGGTGGGCTGAGGAGTTTGTTTAAATTGATATATGTGTCTATTATCATTTAAACAGCTCAATCTCAGACTTAGTTAAAAAACCATCATTGTAAAGAAAACATACCTGACAGATTTTTTTAAACTAAATGATAGCTAATGTCATAGACGTTTCCTTGTATGAAAGTGAACACATCATTTATCTGCTTTCTAGTGTTATGAGTGGCATTTAGTTTAAAGTTTTCTGTCTTTTCCGGCATTCCCAAGTGATTTAATTTTCTCATTTTGCAATGAGAGTTGCAATCATGACAGAAAAGGTTATGTCCTTCAGAGTCAAAATTCTATGAAAAGCAAGGTTTCACCAGAGGTTTTTTTTTTTTTTTCTTTTTTTTATCTACACTGACTAAAATGTGGTGTTCACTGTCAGGTAAATTTATCCATAAAACCCATGTAAAGCTTTAAAAAATAAAATGGAAAGTGGGGTCTTTATACAGCACACTTGGTACCTGATGAGGAGATCAACTACAACACTGGCAATCATTAACAAGGAAGGAGTCACTATCAGATGCGTTTCTATATTGACATTGTGTTCATTTTACCCAAATTGTAAGAACAGTGTAATGTATTGAAGGCATACATCTTGATTTGCATATAAAAACAATCTGAGCCATGAGTTATATTCACTACTAAAATGTTAACTACCTCAAGTGCTGAAAGCTTCTGCTGGAATCAGATATCACATATATGTCACATAGAGTTATTTACTTGGGTGGAGGGATCATATTTTGTCAATGAACCGTGAAATGTATTATAAGCAAAGTGCCTTGCTTAAAACTGATTGCATGAAATTCATGTGGTCATAAACCTGAGTGATTCAATACCTTTAGTTAGCATCATTCTCCTAAGAAACTAAAGCTTTATTATGTTCAGTAGATAACAGATCATAGGGCTTGTCAATCTTTAGTAAGATAAATGATTCATGGGATGCTGAAATGATATATACTGCAAAAACATCAAGTTGATTCTGGGCTCTATTCTGAATTTCTGTGTGGTAAATCTATATCATCAAAAGCCCCATACAAGTTTTAAAAGGACTAAAAAATAAATTCCAAGTATTTACCTCAATTGTATACATTATCAGAGCTGCAGCCAATAACAACAAGCTTTTCAGTTTTTATCTTCACGCGGGACTCATTGCTATCATTCTTAGATGATGTAAGATGCAGGTTCTCGCAGCATTATTTACCATTATCTAGAGTTTGGGCCCCAGATTCTTTTCAGCTTCTTAGATCAGTATGTTTGAATGACTAGAGAGTCAACAAGGCCACTTTATGTGTTTGTAGAAAATTAAACTAAAGAGATCCTGTAAGAAAGTTTGGGCAATGTGGCCGTTGAAGATCATGACTTCTATTTCACTTGAATTTCACCTGAATCTCTCACTTCTATTTCACTTATTCTTGACTACTCTGAATTTTCTCCTCTATCAAATAGTAGCAAAAGTTATATCTACTTCACGTTAATTAAGAATATAAATGAGTAAATATAATTCTCACATTGCTGTTATAAAAAATGGTCTTGTAAATGATAGACACCCGGTAAATATAAGTCGTTGCTGGTATATGTTTTTACTAAACTACCCCACTGAATTGCTATTCATTCCTAAATTGAATCCTGGATTTATTTGACTTGTCTAATCCCATAAATTTTATAAGGTGTACTAATTTCATAGCTGACTTCACAAAGGTATACTGACCCACCAGTTAATGTTGTCAAACAGTGAGGGTTATCCAATATTTGACACCCCTTTGCTAACCAACAAAAAGACACTGGTGTATTTCACTGCTAACACATATTTTAATTTTTTCTCTCTCCTCTACTTCTCTCATCCTATTCCAAACTACTTTCACTTTTTATCCAGTCTATTTTACTATAATCATAGTCAAGCCCTTATTATACAAGCATTATACTACGCATCCCTTATTGTATTGATGAAGTGCTTGAATAAAGTATCCTGTCGCATGCCCAGAGTCCAGTCTTGTGTTGTTGTGAAATTGCACACTTGACTCAAAGGGTACCAGCCACACTGATTGTCCGTGTCCTGGGAAGCACTTCAATATACCTTATTTACTTGAACTTAAAGGTGTGGCTTTACTCATGTCTGCCTCTGGGAAGCATTTCCTGTACCCGTAAAGACATATTATTGTTCACTGTATCAGTTACTTTCTTGCTTCTGGGACAAAAATATCATAAGCAATTTATAAAAGGAAAGGGGCTTATTTCAGAATGTATTTCCAGATAATGTGGGAAGCCCGTGGTTGGAATACAAAACCAGTGTCATGTTATTACATCAACAGGGAGGAAGTACAGAGATAAAACAGCGAGCATTGCCAGGCTGTAGTTTATCACTTCCCTCCCCCTCCACACCTCCAGTGACACACCTCCTTCAGCAAGGCTCCACCTTCATTGGTTCCACAACATTGCTAAACAGTGCCATCCACCAAGTGTTCAAACACTTGAGCCTATGCAAAGAAATTACCTTTAAATAGCACTGCTTTTGCTAACTTCATACATTTCTCTTTGGGAGGATTTGTTGTTTCAATGACCCAAACACTGGCTTAATCTTTTTTTGTTTGTTTGTTTGAATATGTGTACTGCTGACTAATTAGAAGGCTGTCTTACAACTTTCCTCTATTCGGTAAAAATGAAAAAGACATAATGTGCATAATAAACATTTTTGAATTGGTGTAAAATCTTCATTCTTGTGACTCAAAGCTCCCAAATCTGTAATAAAGGACATTTTGTTAAATGCTGTCTCAGAATGCCTCTCCCTCTCCTGTCCTTTCTTTGGTGAAGTGGAACCCTGAAGGTGAGAATTATGATATCTTAGTCATAACCCTAATTTGTAGAATCATGCAAATTTCTTTGAGATTGAGCTAAATCAGCTGCAAAATTTGTGGCTTTCACTACATAATTATGATGTCTTTCATCTCTTAATTTTCAAACTTTTGGCTATGGAATCCTTCTCATTATTTCATTGACACCAATGATTACCTTCTTTTACTGTTAATTAAAAATATTACCACATTAACAAATACTGTCTTGGAGGGTTGTTTGGGGAAATAAGCTATGGGAAAATTGTCTGTGTTTCATTTAAATGAACATCTATTTATTTATTATTTATTATTGAAAAAATATTTGGATGCATATGAATACATGAGACCCAGACATTGTGTCAAGAAAGGAGGCTTATTGCGATTCGAGATTTCGGTCCCCTTCAGACTGCTGTTCAAACTTACTGAACATGTCTAACAGATTTGTTTTGTATACCTCTCCACCTTCATCAGTTCTCATTCTAGGCCCCAGTTCATGCACCTTCCATTTCCAGGATGATTTATGTAATCCAAGACTAACACATGTGCTTGTGCGAGAGCACACACACACACACACACACACACACACACACACACACACACACCACGGAATGAGTGTCCTTGTTCTGATTTTTAAAGCTAAGAAATTTTACAGAGTCAAAATAATTTTCCAAAGGTCACATATGATAGAAATAGACACAGGCAAGAATGATGTTTCTGTTAAGAATAGTGGGCCCAGAATTTCAAGTCCACAAAAGTGTTGTAATTGCTTTTAAAATCAGAAGGAAAAAAATGAAGGATAAAACTATCTTTATGTTAACCCTTTTTTTTCATACCATGAATATCATATAAAGCAATTTACTTGTACATTTGATTATTTTTTTATGAAGAATTTATTTTGTTTCTGTTCATTGGGGGGTAGGGTCTCATTGTAGCTCAGGCTGACCTGGAATTCACTATATAAAGATCAGAATAGCTTTGAACTCATGGTGATCCTCCTACCTCTGCCTCCAGAGTGTTCAGATTAAAGGTGTGAGCCACCAACCTAGCATATGGAAAATATTTTGTACCACAGCATCTAAGGGAGAGTCATATATGTTTGGTGCAATGTTTTATCCTCAAATGCAATTTGCTCAGTAGGATGGTGTTTCTTCTTCAAGAAAAATAATAACAATGGTTACTCAATTGGGTCTTTGTGATGTCCAAGTCACTTGTTTCAAAACACGTCAACCCTTAGTTCCTCTTTCTGTCCTTGAGTATTAATACATAGATTTTACCCAAATATGTTTTCTTTCCCAAAGGAAAATTTTCCTGCCTCATACTATTCACAGCTAACCACCATTAAAGTGGCTGATTTTCTCTTCCAGCTTAGTACTTGAACACATCTTTCAAATTATGTCAAGAAATTGTTAAACTTCAAAAGGTTTTATATAGGTATCTTTCTTGTTATCTTGAATGCTGTGCTTTTGTTACCAAAGAAATCAACTCGATACTCAGGCTCGTTGAGAAAATGAAACTTCTTCCGTTCCCAAGCAACACATACCTGTTGGTATTCACCTTGCTGGGATCTGTTTCTAAGAGCACATCACAATTGAGATTTTTAAGAAGATCAAGAATGACAAATTGTTTCCTGTAATGTGATCATAATGCAGTGAGTGATGGTTAATATAATATGGAATGTAATTAGTATGAAATATTTTAAAATAATTTTTTTCTCTTAGGAGCTCTGCAGGAATGTGTGATAGGGAGGACTGCTCTGTATAACAATGACTCAGTCTGATGTCTGTTATTACCTTGGGATGAGATTCCCTTTCCTTTGCTTCAAGTTTTCATCTGTTTATTAGCATTACTAGTTGTAGTAGTCGCTATAGAGTTGGAGATCAGGTGTGTTGAAAGGGATTTTGAAAGGTCACAAAGTGGACTTACTTTGTGCCTGCTGTCTTACAGATCTTTAAATTGCACAAAAGTGGACCACCTTATTTTTTTTTATTGTGTATATATATATATATATATATATATATATATTACAATACAAGTGATCATTTCTTTCATTTCTTGTCCTGTTCTTTCTTTTTTTAATTTTATTGATTCATTTTTCAAGGAGAGAGAGAGAGAGAGAGAGAGAGAGAGAGAGAGAGAGAGAGAGAGAGAGAGAGAGAGAGCGCACCAGAGCCACCACTTTGTGGGTCTGGCTCATGTGGGTACTGGGGAATTTAACCCTGGTCCTTAGGCACTGAAGGCAAGTGCCTTAACCGCTGAGCCATCTCTCTAGCCCTTTTCCTGTTCTTTCTTGATCTTAATCTTTAAAATTAAAATTGAATGGCTAACATTGTCCCTACTTAAATTACCCATGTTTAGAGACTTTCTCTTAGATTTCCAAAATCACAATGTACCAAAAAATCAGTGCCAAATTCACAGTGTGAAATTAATGCTAAACCAATGCCAGGCTGGGTATCCTGGGAGAGACTCGCCACAAGTTATTCCCAACTTTTCACAAAAGGGTACGGGAGGTTGTTTGAGCTGAAAGCTAAAGTCATATAATTCATATAAGTGAAAGTTCACTGGAAGCCAAAATACAAATATCTACCTTCTAGGATTGTGATAACTGTCATGAAATCTCTTATAGCAAGATCATAGAGTGATGTATAATGATTAGTTTTATTAAGTTGCAATGTGACACTATTGTGAGACCTGTTCTTTACTTGTTATAAAATACAGACTGTAGACATGTTAAAACAGAAAAAAATATTCACAATCATTATGTAGAATGTCTACTTGGAAACTTCATTCCTCCTTTTAGTGCCCACATTAAATTAGAAGGCTTAAGTTACTTCTTTGAATGTTTTGCCATTTTTTCAATTATTATTTATGGGTTTCATTTTTAATAAATTCCATTTCCTTGATTTGAGTCACAAGTGATATATGACATTATGTGAAGTATAAATATAGTAATAAATAATACTCTACCAGAATTTGTGAAATACATCTGGAGAAAAATATAGTAGCATACATACACATGTTTTATGCGTGCAAGGTCACACACACAATGTATATTATTGTGTGTATATGTAGGTAAGTCAAAGATTCAAAAATGTAAAGAATTTTTTATTTATAACATCTGTTTCTTCTATATTAAGTAGTTATATTTTTTAAGTCAGATGAGATCACAGAAGATACTAGACTTCCTTGAACTCAGTCCACAGAAATTAGGTTTTAGAAAGCTTTGTGAGATTTATATCAAAATTACACCCCCATTTTCTTTGTCAGTAATGTTATCAATAAAGAGTTGGCTTTAATAATTACATCATATATCCTCTACTTCTCTTAATCTGTTCTTCCATTTCTCTTACTATTTTTCTTACTAGAAGTCTTAATTTCTCTGGGTTCTCATTTTAGCCATTAGACTATGTATCTTCCCTTTCACAGAAAGATACAGGGAAACATGATTTTTAGAATGAAAATAATTTCATAAAAAGTGACCATTTACTTTTAACACATTACTTCTAGTAATATTTGGCATAGTCAGAAATAATTGACAAAGCAGATACCAAAAAATTATATGATATCTCCACTTGTCAGAATGGCAAGGGAGAGATGGAGTCACCAGCCAAAAAATGGGACATTTTACCAGAAGATAGCGATAGTTATAGAAGCTGCCACAACTTATAAGTGAAATTGAAGGATACACAAATCATTTTTTAAAGTAGTAGTATGATAGGCTAAGTGTGAGATTTGCCCAAGTATCATGTGTTTTTAATTCTTGGTCCCAGCTGGTGGCAGGTTGGGAGGTGCCCTGCTGGAGGAGGTATGATGTTTGGGGTGGACTCTGGGGTGTTAGCAACCAAGTTCTCCCTGGGAGATCTCAACTCAGTTTTTCTGCTTGATTTCAGCTGCTGTGACAAGATGTGATGTCCAGCATCTCCTCTCCCATTTGTTCTCTGCCAAAGTGAGACTTCCCCTTTAGGTGTAAGCTGATTTTTTTTTTTTTACTCCCAAAAGTAAGAATAAAACAAAAATTCATTTAAATAACGAAGCAGAAATTCTTTATACCAAAATGTTGATGGTGGAGGAGAATATCCAGAGATATCACCCCCCTCAGTAACAACAGACAAAGGTGGGTGGAACCCGGTTGACTCCTAGGATATCCATAATCCCATACCCCATGGACTGATCCAGACTGCCCATGGAGGAGGATACCCAGCTGATTGGGGACAGGGAAGAGGGAAATCGGTGAACTGGGGCACCAATACATTAATTGCTCATTCAGTGTATGTAAATATGGATAATAAAGATGTAATTTTTTAAAAAAGAAATTATCACTCAAGGAAAAGGAAAGATATCCCATGTTCATTAACTGAAGGAATGTGTACTATAAATGTCCGTGCTTCACAGAGTGATCTGTAAGGTAAATTTAATAAATATGGTAACAGAATTTAAATACAAAGAGAACATACACACAATGATAGATGGAGTGATACTTAAAGTGATTATCATTATTATTTGTATAAGAAATGTCATCCCCAAGTTCCAAGATACCAGGATTCATGGTCTCTCCAATAGATTTCAAAGTCTCTGAGTATATAAATAGTTTACTTTGTTCCTTTCAGAGGGCCCAGTGAATGACACAGAAGGCCAAGTTTTATTAGAAAGTACTTAGAGAATCTGCACTTGTTATTCATAGAATTACACTAAAACAAAAAATAGTATAGAAACTAGTTTGAAGGGTTCTGACTTCCGATCATTGGAAAATCAAAGGAAATCAATATTCTTTCCTTTTACCTTTCTACGCATTTTCCTTTTGCCTCTGCTAAATTTTTAGAACTTTGATTAGTGCAAAGCATTGAGAAGGTTTAGTCTATAAACAACAGTGATTTTTAAACAACTTTAAGATTTTTATCTTTTGTTTTCTACATTTCAGATCCAATCTTACACTCCAAGTTAAAACAAGTTTCCTTAGTAAAAAAAAAAAAAAATATATATATATATATATATATATATATATATATATATATATATATATATAT
>PVHP010006508.1:0-31177 GCA_004024765.1 Zapus hudsonius | reverse complement strand
TTATAACCATTCCTGGTCCTTTGTTTCTTACAATTTTAATTTTTATTATATTACTTTTTTTAGCAACTCAATTGAATTTTTTTTCCATTTAAAGCACTTGGGAGACTGAGGCAGGTGAATCACGACTTTGTTGCCATCTGTGTTTTGTATTGAGATCTGATATCAGGAATTAAAATTAAAATTAAAAAAAATTAAAATTAAATTGTTATATATGCTATTATATAGGTTCTTTGACAATAATAATTTATGAATCATAACACTTGTTTAGTACAAAAGAAACAAATGAAATTGTCAGTTGTCAGTCTTATATCCCTACATTTACTTAGACATGTTAAAAGTTAGGGTCCACGTATTAAAGAGAGCATGTAATATTTTTTCTTTCTGAGTATTGAAACTTTCTTCATGTAATCTTTACCAATTCCATCAATTTTCCCACAAATTTCATAATTTCCTTTTATTAATATTTTATTTATTCATTTTCAAGCAGAGAGAGAGAGAGAGAGAGAGAGAGAGAGAGAGCGCACACCAGGGCCACCACCTTGTGGGTCTGGCCCATGTGGGCACTGGGGAATTGAACCCGAGACCTTAGGCACTGGAGGCAAGTACCTTAACTGCTAAGCCATCTCTCCAGCCCATAATTTCCTTTGTTTTATTGTCCATAATGAGTTAAAATATTTAGTAGGAAACAATGATTTGTTATCCCCAATTCCCCACTTCCCCGATGCCCTCCCCTCCCGAATCCACTGCATAACCTCCTCCATGGGTCGTCTGGATAATTTCCTTTTAAAACTGGATAAAATTTCATTGTGCATATGTAGCAAATTTTCATCATCCAGCCATTAGTTGATAGACTTCTAGGATAATTACATTTCCTACATATGACAAATAGGGCCTCAATGAATGTGGTCTGTGGATTACTTGGGACGGTCATTGTACAGTAACACCCCGGTTCATCCATGGAGCTGGGTAGGCAGAGACTTGAGAGAGTGGTAGGCCAATGGGCATAGCCACCTGGGAGAATGTGGCAGTGAACAGCTCTCATTTATTTTACAGATAAAGGTTGTTTATATAGAGGGGCATAGACAGCAAGGGGATTGGTAGGGGCAGGGTAGTCTGTGGATGTCTCATGAGTGGATTGGCAGGGGCCAGTAACCTGTGGATGCCTAGTTTGCATAGATAAATTGAGGGGTCGTTCTATGTGACTCAACCTGAATTGGATGGTGGTGGCGGCAGAGGAAATGTAACCTTTCGACTTTTGTTGTCCAGGTTTGTCATTAAAGCTGGGGTTATTGTAGGCCTTTAATTGTGTGTATCTCAGGGTTTGCTGTGGCCTGCCAGGGGGGCTGGAGTTTTAGGATAAACGGAGGTAGATATTGATGGTGAAATGCCTACCGGTCTCAAATAAACTCAGATAAACTCAGAGATTATTGGGGTTTCGGGACAGCCTCAATTTCCTTTAACCCTATATCCTTCGTGCCTCTTATCAGGGTCCCACACATGAACATGGATGTGCATATATCCCTATACTCTTAGGTTATAATATCTTTATATGCATAGGAGTAGAATAGCTGGGACATATAGTAGTTCAATTTTGAGCTTTGGGAGAAACCTCCGCACTGATTTCCATAGTGGTTGTACCAGTTAATACTCCCACCAGCAGTGAATAAGAGCTCACCTTTTCCTACAACCTTACCTGATTTGTTGTCATTAATTCCCTTGATGACAGCCCTTCCTAATGGGATGAGGTGATTTCTCAAAATAAGTTTAACGTGCATTTCCTGATTACTGACCTATAATTATAAACCAGAGCAATAGTGACAAAAATGTCATGGTACTTACACAAAAACACAAATGCATACCATTGAAATAGAAGATAGTTCCCAAAAACAAGCCCATATCAACTAATATTAAAATGGATGCTAAAAATATGTGCTGGAAAATAAAAGGCAAGTTATTTATCAGATGATATCTACGTGCCCAAGAATGAAGTCAGACCCATATATCTCACTGGATACTAAGATCGATTCAAAAGGGAACAGAGACCTTTATGAAAAGCCTGAAATGCTGAAAATACTAGAAGAAAAAATAGGTAATACACAGGAAGTTATACCTATTTTTTGCCAGGATTCCAATAGCACATGAAATAGTTCAAATAATCAGCAAATGGGACTACACAAAAGTAAAATGTTCGTTCACAGCAAAGGAACTACTTAGCAGAACAAACTGAAAGCCTATAAAATGGAAGGAAATTGTGGCTAGTTTTCCTCAGATATGGGGCTAATACCTAGAATACATAATAAAAAAGTGCAAAAGCTTATAACCAAACCAAAAACAAACGTCTAATAATTTAATGGGCTAATGAGATGAACAAAGAGTTCTCCAAAGAAGAAACACAAATGGCCACTAGATATTTAAAGTGTGTAGAACAATAACTTTAAGTAGTTAATTTGAAAATAGGATTTAGCAATGAAACTAAATGAAAAGATACCTCTATTAAGTTAAATATAGAGAGTATTGTTCAAATCCATTTGAATTTACTTAATTTTAATCACTTCAAAGCTAGAATTATAATAAAAATGAAAGTACTTTATAGGAATTTTAGAGGTAAAAATAATAAAATCACTTTATGAATCATGTTATGTTATCTATAATGAAAAGGCTATCCAAAATATAAAGAAAAATTAGTAACAGTATCATTAAAGCATCTCTTCTCTTTTAAGTTGCTCTAATCTCTTAAAACCTTAATGTAGCAAGAGAGCCTAGAGAGCTCTACACTTTACTGATCTATTAAGTTACTCTAGTAACATTAAGTGCTAGAAGTAAAATATGAGAAAAAGTTTTGAAGCCCACATATACAAGCTCTAAAAATGGGAGCATATATACATTAATAGCTTTATTTTAAGTGATTTTGTAATGAAAAATGTATGATGCCATGTGACACTTGTAATATGATCAAAATCAGATGCACGACATGTTTAAAGACATAATCTTGAATCTTAGTATTTTCATACTACAAAATATCATGTATATCTATAAATTAAAAAAGGTGCTATAAAAACAGAATATCCACTTAACAGTGAAGGAATCTGGATTCATATCTCCCCCTGCACAAAATTCCTCTCAAAGTGGATGAAAGACCTTAATATGAAAACTGAAATTACTAAAAGAAAATACAGGAAAAGATTCTGTCATATAATCAGAGGTAAGAACTTTCTGAATGGATCTCCAGTGAGCAAAGGAATGAACCCCAAGAACCGAGAAGTGGGATTCTTCAACACAACCCTTTGAGTCACGTCACAGACACCAGAACACAAAAATCTTGGCCACTCACACTTCAGAAGGAAGCATATCTGAAGCACTAGGCACTGCAAACATTAAAGACTAAAAAAATTGCCAATTAATAAATGGCCCCGTGAAGTGAAAGAAGAAACTCATACATCCAATAAACATTTTTAAAAATCTTCGTGGGCCTGAGACAACAAAGTGAGGCAAATTAAAATAATTTTGAGATTCAAGCTCACACCACTAAGAATGGCTAGAAAATATAAAGTACCAAGAATGTTTATAAATCAGTATACTTGTTGAACTATTTAACATGGAGGAAAATGCCATAATGAAATCCATCACCTGGAGAGATGGCTTAGGGGTTAAGGCACTTGCATTTTGAGTTTGTTTGCAGTGTCCGGAAGCCCTGGTGCACCCATACTTACTCTATATGGCTGACTCTTTCTATCTCTGTTTCAAAAACAAATAAATAAAAACATTGGAAAAAGGTGAAAATGGAGAGATAGACAAGCAAGATCTCACTTTTCATAGATAATGACATTTTATCAGCAAAGGTAGATAATAAGGAACTCAAATAGATGGGGAAATATTTATGTATTTTGGTAATGTGTTAAACAGGAAAATTATACTTGAGATACCAAGTAAAGTAAACTATGATTTTTTTTGTATTATCACAAAAAAAACCAACCTGGACATGGAGGTGTCAGTAAAACAAAGGAAATTTACTGAAAATGTTAAAACAGCACCAAAATGACAGGGGAAGCATGCTTATGATTTTGGAGGAAAAAGGAAAAGTTACTAAAAAAAAACCTTTTTTATCAAAAACTTCCATAAATATAAATGATATACCATGATCAAAATCCCCTCTCATACTCTTGTCTTCACCAACTATAAATCCCTATCCAGTGAATCACTTCTTTCTAAATAGTCTCTCTTCAATTTTAATGTCATCATTTCCCCCCTCCTATTATGCAGGTCTTGTTTAGTGTCAGCCACTGTGAGGACCCTTTATACCCATGTATTAGAGCTACTCTCACTTGTGGTTAGAGAAGCCTCCATTTTCAGATGATAATGACTACTGGAGACCTCAAAACAGCAAATTACTGGGAAATAACAGTGAACTGTTCCCCACTAAGTCAATGACAATTTTGAGTCTGAACACTGAAAAGCTGAACACTGAGAACAAGCTACTGTGTTTAGGGCTTATGAGGTTTCCGGTATCTAAGTAATGGGATAAATCATTCTTCACCTCCTTAGCATGTCTGTAGGTGAGCTGTAATCCATAGACTTAATTGGAATAACTGTTAAGTGAGGTATCAGTGATTTTATATTTTGGGTCACTTAGAATATCAGGTCCCTACCAAAGGCCAGAGGTAAAACTCAAATTAGCTTTCCCTCAACAAAAGCCCTGATAATTCCATCCTCCTGTGGTGGTTTTTTGAATCTTAAGGGAGAACAATTGTGATGTTTCCCTTTCTGATGTTACCACGGAAACAAGAGGTTGGGTTTGTCCTTTAATGACCTCCAAGCCTGATATGTCTCTAGACAGCTATCAATGAGTGAAAGCTTAACTGAAAATACAGCATTTATTTTAAAAAGTTGGCAAAAAGGGAGACCAGTGAGAAGACTTTTTTTTTTTTGCCCAGGCTGACCTGGAATTCACTATGTAGTCTCCAGGTGGCCTTGAACTCATGGTGATCCTCTTACCTCTGCCTCCCCAGTGCTGGGATTAAAAGCGTGCGCCACCACCCCTGGCTCCAGAAAAGTATTTTGGAGAAAAAAAGAACAAGCAAAGAGCCCAGAGTTCACATGCACACAGGCCAAGCCAAGGCATGTATGTGCTCCACACATCCAAGGCCCTTGCCCCATTGCCATAGGCTATTAGACAAATCCCTCATGGAGTTTCCTGCCCTGTGTCCTTTTGCTAAAACTATAAATTAATTGGAGTGGGGAAAAATCTGGAAAGGACGAAACTACTCTGACAAAATCAGGCTAAGTTGATTTTCAACAAACAGAATTGAAGGGAATGAAAAAAAATAATAAAAAAAAATCAGAACTCTAGGTCCAAGGAAAGCCCAGGGGAGCTGGTTCTGTGAGAAGGGACTGCTGGGCTTCCTCAGAACAGGCCCTTTGTCAGGATGGAGTCTGAAGGAAGGGAGGGGCCACAGCAAGTCCTGGACAATGTGATGCAGAAAGAACTGAAGATAAGTGGTTTAAGAAACAGTCTCACTATTTCCTGTTGAATTGCAAGCGGAAGAAAAAATAGAAAAGGATTATCTGCCTCCTACTCAGGCTAAGGCAAAAATAAAAATAAATAAAAAATCGCAAAAAGATGATAGCATCTCACAGTGGGAGCCTCAAGGAGATGGGGAAAAACTTGGGAGTTATATAACCAAGATTAAATGTTGTAAATTATATATTTGAAGCACATTTTATGCAAGATTTATAACACACACATACACACATATGCATGCACGCATGCCACACACACACACACATAGATTTTATATAAACCTTGAGATTTACCTGTCAGTACCAGCTGTTGAGATTGCAAAGGTTAATCTCAACAGACTTTCTAGGCAGTGCTATTGAAGCCTGAGGAGGTTCCAGTGGGGGAGGGAAAGGTAATTTGACTGAAAATGTGCAGACAACTTTCAGAATGTTTGCACAGTGTTAGGGAACTAAACCAAGTGCATTCTAAGAGGCAAACATGGATTATGGGTTCTAAGTCAGCTGTCTCTCTTCATACAATTTGCAAAATTCCATGCTTAAATTGAAACTCCCATGTGGTTAAAACTATGAAGACCAGAGGGAAACACATCTACCCACCACAATGAGGAATCAAGAGGTTCTACATCTCTTGAAGTCCATTACTACCTTGTAGGTTAGAATTGATGATGTTCTGGGCAGTGTAAGAGAACCGCTTTTGCTAGAAGAAATAGAATGATTTTGCCTCATTGATTTAAGAATTATTGAGGGCCAGAGAGATGTCTGAGTTGTTAAGGTGCTTGCCTGCAAAGCCTAAAGACCAGAGTTTGATTCCCTAATGCTCATGTAAAGCCATATGCACAAAGTAGCACATGTATCTGGAGTTCATTTGTAGTGGCTGGAGGCTCTGGCACAACTCTCTCTCTCTCTCTCTCTCTCTCTCTCTCTCTCTCTCTCTCTCTCTCTCTCTCTCTCTCTTTCTCTCTCTCTCTCTGTCTCTCTCTGTCTCTCTCTTTCTCTCTCTCTCTGTCTCTCTCTTTCTCTCTCTCTCTTCTGTATTTTAATGGGAGCTAGCTTCTTTAGCAATTTCAGAACTTCCTTGTATCTGTTAGCTGAAATACACCCTTTCCTCCCATACAGGTGTGTGGTTTGGCCATTCATCCCTCTAACGTGAAGCTGTCTACTGCAGAAGTTGGATACCTGGAATTGGGGTGTGGGGGGATATGGTGGTTTGATTCAGGTGTCCCCCATAAACTGAATTGTTAAGAATGCTAGGTCCCCATCCAGTGGGGAATTTGGAAATTGGGACCTCCTGGTAGTAATTTTTGCCACCAGTGAGAGACATCTGCAATAGTGGTTCTTTCTTTGTCCAACAGCATTAACTTTTAATATGTTTTTAAAAATGGATTAAAGTACCTGCTGTCTCCCAAGCATTTATTTTCAGTTTTTATTGTGTCTTAATTTGTCTTTCCCTCATCTTAATTCTTATGTCATAAACATTCTTACTCTAGACAGGACATGCTGGCTGCTTTGTTTGGTAAATCGTCTACATGAGTAAGAATAAAAGCAAGGGGAGAAAGTTTATAAAATACTGAGATAACCTACATGGGAAAAACATAGTGTAAAAATTTATTTTATATATGTGGAGGCAGCATTTTAGGGTTCAGAGAGGGCCCATGGAACCCAACTTTTCGGTCCCTATCTGATTTTAGCAAAGAATTGATAAAATGGAATCTGAGAAAGGTAAATTGTGAATTATGAGGTAGGGGGATTGAGAACCAGGGAGGGATGATAGCTGAAAGACTCAAACCAGAGGATCTGGGGTGAGACTGGATCTTTTGAAAATCCCAGTCTTCTGAGGGCAAACAAGGTGGCAACCTTGGGTATTTGTCCATGGATGACTGCTTATAAAATGTTGTCTTTCTCCTATTTCTCCTTCTGTCATGCCAACTCCAACAAAGTCTGCGTGAGAAATCACTTAGACTGTGGCAATTGCTTCAAGGAAGTTTGCCCATTGGTAGAGGCTGTGTTCTTGGAACTTCCCGCATCCTTAGATCTTCTCTTGTTGTTCCTATCTTTATGGCTATAGAGTTCTTCATTGTTCATGGTCACATGTACTGTTTTTTTTCCAATACAACAAACTTACCCTTAAGTGAACCTGGGTGAAGGAAAGTTCCCAGAAACAGGATCACATGTTGTAATTCTCCCTTCAGATGTGCCTTCATTTTTTCAAGCTTTAGCACAGCTTTCTTAACATAAAAGGGGAAAATTAGAGAATGTCCTAGATGACTTGCAACAAGTAGAATTACTTATTAAGGGAAAATATTGAGAAAGTGATTCCTAGAGCTGAGAGTTATAGGAAAAGACCAAAAAAGAAACTAATAGTGAATGGAAACTCCCACTAACTGTCATGACTAAGTATGATATTGCTTATGCTCTTGGGGGAATCAGGCTTTGGATGTCTCCAAGGGCCATATAAACTCCCTGAGCCCACTGATGATCCATTGCCTTATCAGGGACCTATGAAAATGGTGATAGATGGGTTCCTAGACACAGAAGGCTGGCATTATAAGACAACTACAACTTTTTAAAGATAGATGGGACAAAAATAATCAGTCAGCTGGATTTTTAAGACCTACTTAGGAATATTTCTGGAGCTGGTTTAAGAAATAATATAGTAATCAAATCTTTCAAAAGAAACTTTAAAAACAAATTCTTAATGGCTGAAAAGCACATAGTGATTAATTGAAAAACAAGCACCAAGTCAGGCCTGGCCTGACTGACCACAGTCTTGGGCATTTATGTGATAATCGTCTGTGCTCTTCTGTTGTCTATTCTCATGTACCTTCCTGAGATTCTTGGTTTAATCATCCAAAGAAACTGTAACTATATGTATAAACAAAAACACTTTGTTACAATAATCAACTGTATATAACCCTGACAAATGCTCAGAAAAATTGCACTCAGATACCCTCGCCTTGTCACTTTGCCAACTCCCTGCCCATGTCCCCAAGGCCCTGTTCCTTAGGTCCAAGCACTCCTGCCAAGCTGGTCTGTGGCATCGTTCACAACAAGAGATGTATAAATAATATAAAATCTGGAAGACATTCTGAAGGTGGTGCCAATGGAATATATGAGTGGTTAGGTGTCTAAGGAAGTGTTTCTGATACGGTCAGCCAAAAGACAAACTTTTCCTTGTTCCACAAAACCTGCAAGTTTATGTAACTTCCATTTGAATGGAGTATTAACAAGAACTGTAATCTGGAGATGCAGAGCTGGGAGCTCCCTGCATATAAATGATAGACACTGGATGGAGTCCCATAGGCAAGGATGTGGAAGAATACGAGGGAGAATATGAATCAGGACTGAAAGATGTGAGTCAAAACAAACAGCACTACAAATGGATGACCATGGTGGTAGGAGAGCCAAAACCAGAGCCCCCAAAGCGCAATAAATGATCATCAGTAAACTGCAATCTATTAGCTGAACAAAGGAAATAAGGAGCATTTCATTGAAGTTCGTAGTATGAATACACGAGATTTGCAAGATTTATTTGGTGTGGAGTCATTAGTTCAATCACTGGCATGATTTCAGGGGTTTTTGTTTGGGGGTGGGAAGTGGAGTAGCCTGGGGCCTGGGGCCTGGAAAGAAAGGTGATGATCCTACCTCTGCCTCCTGAGTGCTGGGATTAAAGGCATGTGCCATCACACCCATGTTTTATTTTTACCATTCTATCTTTCACTTTATCCTTCATCATTTCATTCCTTATAATAAATCACTGGGGACTAGATTATAGTGTTAGGTGGTTTATTTTTTAATATGCTATTATGGAAACTTTTGTCTGATCCCAATTGACCTTCCTTAGTTGTGTGGGAGTAGACATTATAAAACTGTTTTAAGATGCAGGGAGGAAAATCATGTAATCATCCAAAGGATCAGGGCTGACTTGCTTCAGTGCTATACATATATATATATATATATATATATATATATATATATATATATATATATATATATATGTGTGTGTGTGTATATTTATAACAAAATATAGTTATTTTTCTATTTTGTAAAGGGTATGAACTACAAATTGACATTTTTCTGAGTAAATATAAGTAGCTCCAGTAAATAAGTTATACTTTCAACTTAGAGAGAGTATTGAATTGCATATTTAAATTTTTATAAGCCAAACATTATATTTTTTTCTTTTTAACATCTTTATTGTCAATAATTAGATATATTGTATGAATGATTATTTTTGAAAAATAATTTCTTTTCAAGGAGAAAGAGATGATATGGGTGTGAGGGCCTCTAACCACTGCAAAGGAACTCCAGATGCAGTCACAACTTTGTGCATCTGGCCTTTCGTGGGTACTGGAGAAGTGAACCTTGGTCAGTAATCATTGTAGGCAAGCACCTTAACAGCTGAGCTATCTCTACAGTCTGCATATATTAACATATCTACAAAAGCATTCATGCTGACACTTGGATTTTATAGACACCTATCAGCATTTATTTGAATTCATCATCAGGGACCACAATGTCACTCTTCACCTTCCTGAAGTAGAGAAAGGATTGCTTTTGCGGAGTCCCAGGGAAATTGTGTAATGGAACTTAATGTAGAAAAGTATGAGTACTACATAACTCAGAGATGGAACACTCCACATGAAGATACCAGTAGTACAAATCAATGTATGGACACCAAACATGGTTGCTTTCTGGTCAAAGCTATCTCATTTTAAAAGATACGTTGCAGTGTACCTGACCTCTCATTGGATTGTGGATCAACCTATGGTTTGGAGGTTATGGGTAGCACAGGAGTCAGCCAGTTCCCCCTTTTTTGTATTGTTGCTGAGGGGGCCAATGTATCTGGATATTCTCCTTTACCATGGCTTTTATATTCTAACTGCCCCCTCTTCTGCTCAGTTCCCTGAGTCATGGTGGGTGAGTTTTAAGCTTTATTGTTGAGATTTTAAGACACTTCATACTTCTGTTTCGGAATGTGTTGGAAATCCATGTCTGTCCTGTTGACTTATCTTAGGTTGACTGGCTGCATTTATAGGTCTCTCACTTATCCCATAATTCTCTCAAGGGTATCCTTAAGGGCCCACAAGATAGGCCTGGGGAGGCTTATCTCTTCCCGGGGTGTTAGCCATCTGCCTGTGGCACTTTAGTGGTTTGGCATGACCACAGCTCTCTCACTGCCTTCTTTCATTTCTTTCTTTCTTTCTTTCTTTCTTTCTTTCTTTCTTTCTTTCTTTCTTTCTTTCTTTCTTTCTTTCTTTCAGCCTCTTCTTTATTTATGAAGTCAGATGTTACATCCCCAGTGAAGATTTCTCCACTTGCTCTGGAATGTATGTTCTACTTTTGGTTGCCTGCTACTCCAAAAGTATTGTTGTTATCATTTTTTGAAAAATACTTGCTACTGTTCATGAAGTATCAGTTATTTGCTTTCTTTACTTCTAATCTTCAGTCTCCCTTCTTTTTTGATTATCCATAATGAGTTTCATTATTTAATGGGCAAATGATGAGTTGTTATCCCCAGTTCACTGCCTTCTGCAAAATATAAACAGAGTCTTGATTGGAGAGTGAGATCAATATAGGTTAAATGAGATACACATTACTAATGTGACAAGATTCTATTATGATTACCTCTCTGTAGTTTTCTGGTAATGGGAATTTCGCCTTGGAACCTAGGTTTTTTGTTTCCATAGGGTTTTGGGCTAGGTCCCACTTCCAGTTAAGGGTTCCTTGTCACTGAGTGGATTTCTTGGCCAATGTGAAAGCTGATGATTACTACCCCCCATCCCCACCACCCAGCTGGTTTTGGCA
Organism: Zapus hudsonius; assembly: GCA_004024765.1. Taxonomy (NCBI): domain Eukaryota; kingdom Metazoa; phylum Chordata; class Mammalia; order Rodentia; family Dipodidae; genus Zapus; species Zapus hudsonius. The sequence continues at coordinate 19,855 of PVHP010006508.1, read as the reverse complement.
CCTCTATTGCACAAGTGATCTTGATTTCTTCTTGGCTCACTCTTCTCTCCCAGAAGGAAGTCTCAGTTCAGCTTTCTCATGGTAACAGTCTGCATTTCATATATCAGTGTTTTCCACTTTCTCCAAGTATCATTGACCAGTTTCCCCTGGTATGCAGCACCTTCCAGCACTGCACAAGCTACCCTCTGTAGGCTGGTTTCCATTCTGGATTCCGCCCGGTTTCTCAATGTTGTTTGATGACTTTCTGTGGTTTCTACAGCAATAGGATCTTACCTTTGGCCTGGGGTGGGTATTCAAGAGCTTTGACAGAATCCTGTCTTGTTTTATGGCCCTTGTAGGTCTCTTTGATCAATAGCTCATTGTAGGAAGGAACCCATGACTGGGACTGGGAGTTGCAGGTCTGATCTATTTTTCATGGGTTTAGGTTTCCTCCCCTTTCACAGCCCCTCTTACCAGGGGATGCCCATTTCTTCTTTATGAGCTAACTGTATGAAACCAAGGATTGTAGGAGTTCATTCATTATTGATTTAGTTTAGTGTATAAATCCCCCCGCCCCTTCCACCCCCCGATTTCTTCCACCTCTTTCACAGCCTCTCATCTCCCCTGACAGGTTAGCTTAGAATTTAAGCTTAACCTCATTAGGAACCACATATGAGGGTGAATATGTGGCACTTGACTCTCTGTTCTTTTGTGAGCTCACTAAGTAATATCTTCTCCAAGTCTGTCCACTTCTCTTTAAATTTCATTAAGTCATTTTTCCTTTCTACTGAGTTGAATTCCAACATGTAAATGTACCACAACTTTGCTATCCATTCATCCAGGAATAGACATTTGGGTTCATTCCATTATTGGCAATTATGAATTGAGCTGCAATAAACATGATTGAGCAAATGTCTCTGTGTTGAGGTGTGACATCTCGTGGGTAGATGCCTAGTGTTGGATAGCTGGGTCCATTGGTAAGTCTATGTCTGGTCTCTTCAGGAGTCTCCGCAGTGCTTTCAATAGTGGTTGGAGGAGTTTGCAATCCCACCAGCAGTGAATTGAGGATGCCTTTTCCTAGCATCCTTGCCAGCAACTATTATTGTTGGATTTTTTGATGATTGCCATTCTGACTGAAGTAAGGTGGAATCTCATTGTAGTTTTGATTTGCATTTCCCTGATGATTAAGGATGATGAACACTTTCTTAAGTGAGAATTGGTTAATTCTGTTTCCTCCTCTGTGAATTCTCTGTTGAGGTCAATGCCCCATTTTGTGAGGGGACTGTTTGATATTTTATTTTATTTTTTGAGTTCTTTATAAGTTCTAGCTATTAGACCTCTGTCTGTGTAATAGCTAGCAAAGATCATCTCCCAGTTTGATGGGGGTCTATACTCTAGATAAATTAGATATGTGCATAAAAAGGCAGAAACAAAGACTTATTTTTAAAGTAAATGTTAATAACACCCTAAGGACTAGCATTTTAGTAAACAACCTAGTGTTAGGAATAGCTATGATCCAGTTAAAACAAAAGCCATTCACACTGATGATAAATGTGGAAACATGGAGGGAAGGAAATATCTCAAGACATATGGCTTCATGAAGGAAAAAAGTTTCTGAAAAAGATTTCATAGACTAAAATACTGTACATATATAAATAATAACCAAATTCAAAACACACACTTAAATATTAAAATATTTGTTTCCTCTTTATAACTGTGTACATTTTCAGGATGCTTTAAAATTAGAGTTGTGAAATCAATATTATAGTAACAGTTTCAGACACCAAATAAAGAATTATGTTTTAGGAACTACCCATTTCTTTTAACAAAGTAACTCACGTTTATTCAGAATTACTTCGATGCTTTAAAAGCATGCACATATAACTATACCAATATGCAGTATTTCTTTTTCTTCATTTATTTGGGCATGTTTGTGTGTGTTTGTGTTGTGTCGTATGTACACTTACCTGTGTCCCTGCAGTTCCGCCTGGGCTCACGTACCACGGGGTAAGTTCACAAGTAGTGACAAGTTTTCAAGTAGAGTGAAAAGCTGGCTGTCCTGCTCCATTGTTCTGCCCATTCTTGTTTAAGCCATGGCTTCCTGACCCCCAACCTTCCTTATTTTTTTCCCAAGCTTTAATCCTTGGGTTTGCTCCCCTATCAACTAGGGATACAGACTCAGTATGTCCCTCCCATCTATTTAACATAACTTGGAGACTTGAACTCAGGCAGTCCCAGGCCCCCTCAAGCCCGCATGTTTATACAGGCACCAAGCTTAATCATTAAGTTATCTTTCTGGCTAATATTTAAAGTTTCACTAGGTACTTAATAAATTGCTTTATTTCTAATTATTTTTCTAATTTCAATAAACTATGAAATAATAGAATATTTAAGTAAATATGAGCTACTTAAGATTCACATTTGTGTCCCAATAAATTTTCAGCATTAGTATAGTGGTGTAAACTATATTTGTTGACTGATAATGATAATCCAGAAATGCTAGACTGTAAAAATCTAGGTTTTTAAGTTCATTGTCTTTGAATTATGTTTTCTAACCTCAAATATTAGAAAAGTAGTTCCTCAGATATTAAATAAATTGTCGAATTTATTTTTATGAATTTTTTAGCTGCTTGAGTTTCAGGGCTAGGCAGCTGAAATAAAAAAATTCTGGAATGTGTATCTAAAGTAATCACATCTCTACTTAAAATATTAATTTACTAAATGGGGATATATTTTGTAAATATCAAACATTGCAGTTATAAAATAAGTTTTTATCTTTTCAGATATTAGTTACAAACATTCCCTCTATCTTTGCTACCCCTGTTTTATCAATGGCCAGTGTTGTGTGATCCATGTACTGTCATAAGCATGTTATTCACTGTCCTTTCCAAGTTTCTTAGGACAGACACCCTTCTTAACCCACACATTCTGCCACCCCTGCTTTTCCAATGAAGCATGAATATCCATTCTCTAAATATATGGACTGGGGCTGGAGCTTTGTGTATTTCCTGATGTGTTCCTACCCTACAGGCTTGTTTTCACAATCTATCCTGGACTTAATGTATCCAGTTAATATTGTTCACACAGATCCTTCTAGCTTAGAGGAAGGCTGGTAACAACATCTGGCCTTAAAATTATGAAATCACTTAAGTAGGAAAAGAAATAGACAAATCTTTATTAAATATATGTGATTTTTCAAGACATAATCTATATAACATCTAAACACATCTAACACTTTTGAACATATTCTCTGGACAGTGTACTTTGCTGCTCAATGCACGGTAGTTGGTATTTATGTTACATGATAGTTCTGAAGAAATTTGAGAAGGTTTGGACTTCTGTACTTAATGAGTAGCTTTGGGAGAAAGATACTTTGTATCATAAAATATTGGATAACTCCTTTGTTTCTCTAAGTTCTTACCAGAGGATCCAAGACAGAGTCATTTGAACACCCCCCCCCCCCGTTTTTCACTTTAAATATATTTAAGTTACCCTGTCACCAAGTTGGCTTATTTTTTCCATGACAAAGTAATATGTACCTTCTATCTATGATATATCATTCTGAATCATCTCATAATAATTAACATCCAAAGCTTATAAATTCAGGGTTCGATACCTTGTCTGAGCTCAACCCCACCAGACATCAGTCCTAAGCCCTCCAACAGATGCAAAGCTAAGAGTTTCTTCAGGCTCCTGGATCTTTCTCAGTGTGTTATTCTAGAATACCACTAAAATAATAGAAAAATAAAATAATCCTTCTCCAAATGGATTCCTGTAGCATATTCTCATTTCATTTGTTTAATAATTATTATAGAATTTTTAATCTAACATTTTGGTGGGCATAAATTAGAATTAAAATTCCCCTTGCTAATTCTTCAAAATCCATTTCCCCTTATGAATCAATCTATATTTCGAAATTTCTAATGGAGAGTGAAAATGCTGAGTTTTTATCTTGTTCTGTAGAAACAAAGACTAGTCCTTCAAAAACTGATTATTAAATGACAAAGTGAGTTGTTTTTTTAATCTGCTGTATCAGATTAACTTTCAGTCATCTCACATTCTAATTATCTAAGGAGAATATATCAATGTGTTTTCTGTATTTTCTATGTCTTTTACGGTCATAAAATTGAAGAATATGCTATGTTAGTCTGGTATACTATGGATGCCTATGGAGGAAGGACTGAACTTCTATAACTTTATCCCTAATGTAAATGAACATTTGTGAGAATTTTCACATCCTTTCTTGATTGGAGAAATCTGTGTTATTTCCATCATCTTTGAATTATGTTTCCTAACCTCAAATATTAGAAATGTAGTTCTTCAGATATTAAATTGTCGAATTTATTTTTATTATTATTATTTTTTAGAAAATTGTCCGGTTGAAGAAAGACTTCTGCCAAACAATACTAGACAGAATGTCCAAATAGCTGTATCTTTAAAATTTATAGTTCACATTTTGTTTAATGCCGGTTATTAAGGAAACCTCTGGTGGTGTAGAAACAAGCAGAATACACATGTGAAAAGTGTGTCTTTCCTCTTGGAATTCTCTTTCAACTGTGCTTAAGGGGTAGCTTTGAAAGGAAATTCTCACCTAAACAGATGGGGTAAGGTAACATATGAGCAACATTTCAGTGATTGAGGGCATTTCAAAACTTAATTTTCTTCTTGAAGATTTGAGTAAGTAACTTCAAGTAACGTTTAATGTGAAGAAAAATAGTCGCATGTTCCGTATTGATTTGGGATGAGAAGGCATTGAATGCATAGAGAGGTGAGCTAATACTTTCCCTGGGTTTTCTCAAAAATGCCTGCTTATTTCTGTTCTCCCTCTTGACCACATTAAAAATAAAATAGAGGAGATGATTACAAGTCTGACCAATTTGCATTTGAGGCATTAAGCAAATTAACCCAAATGTGAACTCTATCAGTCAAAGTAATGGTGGTTAAATTGCTCATCCTATCATTGTGTTTCTACCCTCTCCTATTAGCACACATTTTTAAATCTATTGTGAGATTAAGCCATCTGAATAAAGTCCTGGGTCTTAGGAAAATATTCCATAGCACAAGGAAAGGTGTGAAAGCTTGGGTATGAACACCGTTATTCAGCTCTTCTGGAAAGCATGTTGAGGAAATGAATAAAAACATATCTTTGTTTTCCTTTTTGCCTTTATTTTTCTTTACTTTTATTATATTTTACATTTTGTTAATTTAGAGATTTAGGTATAATGGGATTATCACATACAATTTCTTTTCGTTGATTCTCTTCCCCCCTCTCCCTCTGTCCCCTTGTATTCTCCTTCCTTCTGTTGGCGTGTCATGGTGTATGGTTCCCTGTTCTTGTCACCATTGCGTGAAATCTGGGAACTGTCCTTTGATTCTCTGATCCTCCTTATTATACCCACTTCATTTGCATTCCCTTCTGTTGCCTGAGAAGAGTCCAGCCTCCAGACAGAAGATACACCATAAACAGAAAACCTCAAACCTCAGTTTTGAAAAAAATTAAAATATGAAAAAAAAACTTCTTCCCAGGGTATCTCCCATCTCTTAAATTTAGCTTCTTTTTTTCTTTTTTCTTTCTTTTCCTTCCTTCCTTCCTTCCTTCCTTCCTTCCTTCCTTTCTTTCTTTCTTTTTTCCTTTCTTTCTTCCTTTCTTTCTGCAAGTTCCTGCTCATTGTGCCTCTGTAGAAGATGTTTGGAATGAAGGAGAAAGGGAACAGAGAGTTACACAGTAATGGAAGATTTGCTCCTTCCTTTCTGGAATATTTTGAAAGAGAGGCCATTAAAATCACTTTTCCCCCGTCCAATTCACCATTCAGATTGATCATCCTCAAAGCCCAGATGAACGTTGACAACCAAAAGACTTATGTATAAGCACAGTGGAAAATTCAGCAAAAGAATTAATGTTGCTGCTAAGGTACTCATTGTCTTTATTAAGATATATTAAAATATTCTACCTCCTAGAAGTGGTGTTGCATAAAAAAACTAAAAAAAGAGTAGAATCAAGTTTCATGGAATATCTTAAGTGTTCTTTGAGGGTTTTAAAATCTGTAGAAATACACTTCATTTTTGAATATCAATAGCTAATTTCTATGCCACTACTCAGGGATTATCAATAATGGCCCCTCCCTCATGCCCTATTTCTACATAGACGATTATTTTCATTTCCAAGTTGTTTCCACAGACAGCCTAGGACGATTTTGAAGAAGCCCTGTCTCAATTTCATAAATGCTATTGAACCAATATCTCATGACTGGCTATGAGTTGAACTACTGACCTCACAGTTGACGCAGCTTTTGAAAGTGCTTAACTTAGTAGCAGAGAGTCGCTTACCCCCTGGTGAAATCAGAATCAATACTTATTAAATACTTCATGAACTCTTTTCATTTCTAAAACAGCCACTTGTCTGCCCTTCCTGTCATGTGCTGAATTAATCTGATGTGTAGTACAATTCATACATTTTACATTAAGTTACTTGTATGTGAAAAGGGAAAAGCAATACAAATGTGTCTGTCAGAGGGCCAATTGTGTTCAATAGTCATTAACTATCTGTACTATCTTTTATTATCAGCTACCTAGCAATAATCTTTTTTAAGTTAGGATACCAAGTGGTTGCAATCATTACGCCATCAGCATACGTATGTATGGATGGATGTATGCTGGTATGTATGTATCTTGTTAAACCATTTTATTACAAGTTTCACAGTTGTATTCCCTTTCTAAGGGTGTTATTGCAAAATTTTCTTACACAAATTTCCATTACTTCCTTCTTCTTTCAGTTAAAAAGTGAAGAAAATTAGACCTAGAGCCATGGGTATAACATTAAAACATTTGTTGGGCTTTCTTCTCATTGTTTAAGGAAAAAAAAAATGAGGTGATTTCTCTAAACAGATATTGATCACTTTCTTGAAGTATTCTATAGTCTGTAATGAATGTAGGAAAATGTAGAATATTACAATTACAAATGTTTTCATAGAATTATACTGAGGAAATTTTGCTTAGTCATTATATTATCCTCAGCCAGTAATAGGAAATATATAGTCTAGACAGAAATATCCTGTTTTCTCATTGTAGCACAATAAATTACTCATAATTGTATTTCTTGCAATATTTTTGATTTGATTTGATATTATCCATACTACTCATTAAAAGTTTTTTTCTGTATTGAAAATACTTGCTTAAAATATTGAAATTAGTTTTTTTTTTCCTTTTCATATGACTACCATAAAATCATTAATTTTTACCAGTGGCAAAGATGAGTTTTGTCTAAAGGTATGATTTTCATGTTCTATATTTATGTTAAGATTGTGACCCATTAACATTTACCTTCATTCCTACTTGTAGACAAAGTAGATATTGCTTTTCATTCTTTTAAAATTGAGGGAGTTGTCACAAAGAAAATTAGTCTCCACCCAGAGCTCCAAATCAGTAAGTCCAAAGTATCTTTGGAAATTAAACCTGAGGCCTAATACTTGTGTGTTGAGGACATGCTTAAGCTTTGTGATGTGTGGCCCAGTCAAACTAAACATGAATTTGTTTCAGAGAAAACAGTCAGAGCCAGTTGTCCATCTGTTATTGAACCTATCTACAAATGCACTTTATGCTTTGAATACATTTCCCATGAATGTCACTATCTTAGATGTACCTTTTATCCATTTATAATTTGATGAACTTGATTCAGTATTTTCACAAAACAAGAAAATCCATTTTTTTTACTTCAAAGGGCAAATCAAATCTTTCCAATACTCTTAATGAAATTAAAAGTAATTTCTTCCTTGCAGAGTTTCAATTAGTATTATCCCTCACATACAAAACAAGTACTTCCCAGGTGTTTTTTTAAAGATGCATGGAGACTGTTTACAAATTCATCAATTACAGTGTCTCTTATGTCTCCATGATAAGCTATACCTTGGTTGGTTAATTGGTTTTTATCTAATGATAAATCAGTTCTGGCCAGAAACTCAATGTTTCCTTCTAGATATCACATACCAAATACATAGCAGAGTGCAGCAATTGCCCCAAACGAATCACCAATTTATTACTCTCCCATTCCAGTCCTATGTATACTTATGAACAGTGTTTTAGTCTCTCCGAAGAAGTACACATTTTGAAACCCAAGAGTACTGTGGAGGTAATTTACATGTGCAGCAATAATTAGACTAACGGTGTTGTGTAGTAGAGACTCAGTGAATCTTCAGAATTGATGATGGGTAGATTTTCCAGTTTGAAGAACTCTATCAAAGTCACTGATGAGTGAGCAAATAAACAAAACACCAGCTCATAGAAAGAAATACAAATCGATCTACTTATATTATAGCCTTATTTTAGTGGAAAAACTACATATGGAAACTGTCATATCTTTAAAACCATTGTTTCCAATATTTTATTTCTTAGGTTGTAATTTCCTTCTTTATTTTGAATCTCTTTGTTTGTTTTCAGATATATATATATATATATATATATATATATATATATATATATATATATATCTTTAATTACCAAAAAAACTATTTTCACCCAACTTTGCTTCATTGATATCGATTTAGAGTTTCCTATCTGGAATCATCCTTGGGAAACATTTTTTTTTCTTTTTGGCTATTTTGAAAAAGAAGAGTACTTAATATCAGTGTGAATATCACATGTGCTCATCACAGCAGAATGTTGATAGAGGATGGGCTTGATAGAGTTATAAATATGTCTTTGAAAGCATTTCTATGTATTTTACATAAAGGCTATAGAAAGCCCCAAGAAGGATCCAGTCTTGTTAACATCACAAGCTGTTTCTCCACCTGCACTCAGAGCAGCTTCAGTACAGCAGCTGTTTGGGTTTGTGTTGGCACATCCCAGTCTGCGCAGGAACCCCCTGGTTTACACAGAAAATGAATAGGCCACAGTTCCAATGGGGGTCTTTAATAATCCTTTCCCTAGTGCTACCGTGGGTGAGTGCTGGGTTTTGAAAAGATGCAAGGTGTGAAGTTTCAGGATTATTTCAAGTCTCTCAATTTTGGAAGGAAGAGAAGCGCACTGTGTGAAAGGAGACAGTGCCTCTGTCTTCCTCTTGCAGGTTGATCAAAAGTGATTTACATTGATATTAGAGGTGTGTGGTTAGCTTGTGAGAGCGAAGGAAGAATAATTATGTGGCTCACTCCATTTGGCCTCCTTTTAACATGGACAAATAAAACCCTCCATCGATGTTTCATTCATTTCATTTACCAAATATTAGCTGAGAAAATATTAACCTAATGGGAGCAAATATCTATCTTGTGGTACCTGTGGAGTTTAAACCCATCAAGAAAGGAATGTATAACACTGCACTTGCCAATGGTAACTTTTGGACATCTGAAAAAAACAGCATAAACTATTAAAAGTATTAATTGAAGTCAATGGCTAGTCATGATCTTTTTAACGCATAAATTATTTGTTGAAACTTAGGGCCATAATTCAATATGTCTGACTGCTCTTAAGTCACTTTGGAAACTCAGAGTTTTATTGTGTGATTATTAGGGGTGTTTTGAGGAACTAGAATGTGGTGGGGTTAGGTAACTTAATCATTCCTGTAATGACATAGTATGAATAATATCAGAATGAACATGCTAGAGCCTCATGAGATCTGTATGAATTCACATTGGATTTATATTCAAAGGATCTTATTTATTGGGAATCCCTAGTATTACTTGATGAATGTTTATCTTCAGAGGTTTAGGAAAATGAGTAAAATAACTGCTCACTCAGTTAACATGGCATTTCTTCTAAGGGGATCAGACACTCTGCTAGGTAATTCAGATCTGGATGTTAATGGAATGGAACTTAGAACCTCAAGGCTGTCTTTCAATCAGAGATGAGATGCACCTTAGTGGATGTGTGTGTTCACAGAGCTTCTTAGAGGAGAAGGAAGGGTCCAGCTACCTCTCATGATTGAAGAAGTTAGCATCTCAGAGGGTTGGCAAGAGCAGCTAGAATTTGGCTCAGTGGATTAAAAGGCACACAGTATAATGTATGGAAAACCCGATTGTAGACTGTTTGCAGTGTGGTATTTCTGGAATACAAAATAAAATTTTATAGGGTAGAGCCCTCAGGAGATGAGTGATAATGCTCATGAAGGGGACATTTCATAGCTTCTCAGAAGGAAAGACTAAGGAATTGAATTAAGTCACAAGTTGGCATGTTTATCTTTGTAGTTTTAAAGGTGTTTTTTTTAACATATTGCATATTGGTCATATCAAAGGTGTTTATGATATTGTCCCCAAGAGAGACCAACAGGTGATAAGCATTTGAAAGTGCTTCCCAAGATAATGACAAACAATGTTAAGAAAGGTGTAAGAGGGGTTCTAAGTAGACATATAGAAAGTCGATTTATTAGAGTTCACAAGCCAGAGACAACCGGGTAACTTTTAGGTCTCTGAAGTGGTATATCTATCTTGCATGCTATTTCATAAGATTCGTTATAAACGTCAACCCTCTGAAGTTGTGGAAGACAGTGGTGACATTCCTGTCCACTGCTTTGAAAATGTCTCACCCTTAACATTGTCCTGATTAATGCACCAAAGCATGCAGGCTCTGTAGATGTGCAGGGCAAAGAAACCAAGCTTAGTTCCAGCCGAGCTTGGCAGGTACCCTGTCCTTGTCATTGATTGAGGCCCCAGTCTAAAGATGATTGTAGCTACAACTGCCCTCCTTAATGTTAAAATAGCTTGCACAGTATTTTGCCCTAATGTTTTCAAGTAGCACGATTCCTTTCCCAGAAAACTCCTCTAATTGGATTCAGTGGACCTTAACTGTCTTGTCACAGCTATGTTCAGGGTGAAGGTTAAAACTTTGAGACATTATATCATGAAAAAAAAAAAGAGTTGAATATCACTGATAAAGGCATTTTATAGTTTTATTACTTTTCTAGGATCTGTGGTTTATTTTTAAAAAATAACTATGGAAAAAGGCCAAATGTATGGAATATTTTCCTACCCCAAATCCTATGTGTATATTTTTAACAGTCTATTGATGTATGAATATGCAATTTGGAAACTTTACAACTTTTGCATTGTATTTTTTAAAATCCTAACCTTAAATTTTGCAGCAGGTAGGAAGTTTCTGAAGAAGCCACTCTGTTTGAGAACTTGGGCAGAAATACTCCGTAATCACCTTCAGTATACAAATCCCAGTTGTATAAGGTAAGTGCATCCCTGTTTCCTACTTGGTCTGCTGTTCAGTAAGCCATAATAATATTTTAATTATTAATGCAATAAAGGATATTGTCTTGCTGAGATTTCTTATCATACACATGCACACATAGACATGTGTATAAGCTTGTGTGTGCATATCCTCATACATACCATTAAACATTGAAAAACTCCATCAAAAGGCTTTAGCTAAAGCTTCCTTTATCTAGTAGAGAATGTGATGAAATTTTTCAACAACATGAATATGTTAAATCTTTTAAATGTCTTGAAGGCCCAGATAGTAGAACTAGGATCTTCCAAAGTACACAAATATTGTGTGAAGTATTTTGGTTCTGAAATGCAGTTAAGGGAGAGCCTGTTTTGTACTTAATCTACTTTGTAGAAATGCTAATATTTCAGTAAGTAATGGAGTGTAGTTTGCCACTGTGTAGCTTACGAGAAAATGATGGGAGAGAGAATCTTATAAATTAGACTTAAGGAGTGGCAGGTAATAGGAGAGAAACAGGTGTTTTAAAGAGAAAGATATTGCGAGAGCAAAGCCTGTTAGAAGGTTGACCAATCAGAGTGGGTTCTGTTTAATGGAGAGGCTAAAGGTGTGAGCGCCCTGACTTCTCAACTTTATATTAAAAATTTCTGCTGCTCACCTTTATTGAACCAGATTCCCTAACAAGGAAGTTGACATTAAGTCTTCATTCTGTAGAAATTTCATTTCTGTGACAGTGTGTGAAGTGTGTCACCTGGAACTGTTTCCTCAGCATTTCTCTCAGTTCCTTTTTGGTCCAGATATAATTTGTTCCTTTTAACGAGTGCTTTGATTATCTCTGGGGAACTGAGAATACTTGAGTTTTGAGATGGTACATAGACATATGACTGAAAAAGCAGTGATTTTCAAATATATGAGTCTGAAAATGTGTCTGATATTGGCATTAAACTGTTTTGCTGTCTGATTATTGAGAAAGAGGAAACAAAGTAGGGGAGGTAGACTTATATATGATGGATTTACACATTTTTTTCCATGGATTTACACATGGAAAAATAGGAGCATGTGGGTGGCATTTTAGGATGTTTTCTGTTTGGTCAGAAAAAATCTGTTTCAGGCATGACTTGTGATAATAACGTCTGGAACCAGCTGGATGTGGGGGTTGACTGTATTCTGATCATTTCAGAGTGACTAGAAGCGAGAAGTATTAAAATTCTGCACTGATAAAAAAAATAAACACTTTTGACTCTAGAAGTTAAACCTCTTAAGAAATCTATTAACTCATCTTCGTTCCAGATCTATAAAAGTTGGGGAGAGGGGGACACTTTTCTGTGTCCTTCAAACCCTAAAATTTTCCACATTTTTTTCTGTGATTTCTGATTAATGGGACCTTTGATTTTGATTTATACTATCCAATTATTCATTAAAAGGGGGGAAAAGAAGTCACTTTTCTTTCAATTTAATTTTAAAAATTAGGGCTAGCAATGATGAAATTTAAAATCAAATTATCCTGTCAGAGTGACAGATAAATCTCAGGAGTTTCTAATGAGGTTTTCCACTGTCGGGTGCTGAAATTCTCCCTTTCCCAGAGTCCTTCATGGCGGGCTCTGAGGATGAGTGACAGCCAGTATCAGCTTTGGAAAATATGTGCTCATCAAGGCTTTTGGGTCCTTATTTAGAAATGTTGGTGTGACATAGTTCCTTGTTTGCTTGAGGTTCAAGGGAAAGCATGTATATATACACAGACATACACATGTGTCACATGGGTAATTCTTTTACTATGGAAAGCTGAATGTAACTACAAACATACTTGTGTGCAGGCAATATGGTACATTCACCAAGACTACTTATGTGCAGAGATTTTTTTGTTTCTCCTGCAGATCTAATACACCAATACAGATATGACAGTCTTCTTAATATGCTTCTCTTTATTTTATTTTATTATTATTCTAAATAGAATTAGAAACCTTAAGTGCTTTCACAGTACTGGACAGAACTGTGCGCTTTTAAATTCAGTTCTAGCAATTTTGTTTTATTTCACTGGGGGGTTTAACAAATCTCTTTTTCTTATACCTAAAGAGAAGTGAGTTTGCATCAGTCCCTCACTTATGGGACCAATAACAATTCTTAAGTGAAATAATGGATGTGCACCTGATTCTCCTGAAAAGAAAATATATTATCTCCAAGGATTCTACCTAAGCAATTGAATTGCCCATAAACAGTTTTAAATGTCTTACAAAGCCGAGCATGGTGGAACACACCTTTAATCTCAGCACTTGGGAGGCAGAGGTAGGAGGATCCCATGAGTTCCAAGCCAGCCTGAGACTACATAGTGAATTCCAGGTCAGCCTGGGCTAGAGCGAGACCCTACCCCAAAAAACCAAAAAAAGAAAAAAGTCTCACAAAAACAAAATTCATACAGAAGGACAGGATGATCCATGACAGGACTCTAAAAAAGAGATTGTCTTTCCCTAGAACACATTGCTTTCTGAGGTTGATTCCAGAAAAAGACTCTTCTCCATCTGAGGCTGCACTGAGCTCATGGGATATCTGGAAACCTACTTGCTTAACATGGGCAGGCAGCTTTTCTCTTTCCTTTTTACACTCTTCATTATTAGCTTGAAACTTACCAAAAACCCCAACTCTAATACACAACTTTGTATTTCATTATATTTTTATTGTTTTGTTTTTTTCCCACATTTTTTTTGCCATCCCTAAAACGGGAGATAATCACCAGTAATTGGCTCCTGAGAAGCCAGCTTTTGTTTTTTGATTATTATTCCAAAATGAGAGATGGTGAAGATATTAGGCAATAATTGAAAGAACAGATGATACATAGAAAAAAAAATGTGGCCAGGCACCTAAGTGTCAGCCCTGAAGAACTACTCATACTGTATGTTAGTTAAGAGTCTTAATAAAAGAACAGAAAGAAGGGAAAATAACACAAAATGAAGAATGAATCACTAAAGATTAAATAGTTTCTATTACAGAAATAGGCTACATGTAGAGCTAATGGCAGGCATTTTCTACAGACAGATGGAATGTTCTCGTCTCCCAATAGTATTGATATGAAGTCTCTGTTAAGATTCATTTTTTCCTGAAACATTTGCATATAAATATAAACATCATTACTAGGGGCTAATTGCCCTGCAGGAACTAAAATGTTGGGAATTAACATCTTTAGTCGTTTTTATTATTATTTTTTAAAGTATCTGTAAGGCACATCGTATTTGATACTGCATGGCTGAAACGGATAATTACCACCATTAAGAATCTCCGACGAAAAATCAAAACCATTTGGGATGGCTTTCAGGGCAACCCAGCACAGTGAGTAGCCTCCAAAATGAATATAGGAGGTTTATGTTCATGAATATTCATAAGGGTACTTAATTCGACATTCATAGTAGGGGGCTTTAGAAAGTTTGTCAAAAGAGCAGCCCCCAAACAAGCCCATCAAAGGTAAGAAGATGCACTATAGCTCATACACACAACGCTTGTTGGGGTGGTGAATAAAATACTGGAGAAATTATTTAGCTACAGAGAGGAGATGGGAATTTTTACTGAGATGTAAAAACCACAAACCCTGGCTTTCTTCATCATCTGCCTCCTAGCTCAGAATGGTCAGGCATCTGAGACCCTCAGGTTGGACCACAGATCTTTCTGGAGAAATGGGTATGTAGACAGGATGATGAATGCCCCTTGGTTTTGAAGGTTTGGGGGCTTGTTCTAAACACAGGTTCAAAGGAAAGTGTGCAAGGATGCTGAGATGCTGAGTCTATCAGAACCGTCGCCCACCCTGAGGGTACACATGCAGGGGCCACCCTGTTCCAAGCCAACTTACTGACATGTGTACTTTTCAGAACCATTTCCATGGCATCCAGGAAATGTTTGTTCTGGTGGAAAAAAACCTGTTCAATTATAGATTAGAAGAAACCTTCACAAATGTTTTGGCTTCATTTTGAATGACGTAAACACCACTATAATTAAATGTAATAGGTCTTGTTAAAATGAAGCATCACTATATCAGTGCAGGAGGCTGGATTTACAAATTTTTTTTGGTGTGTGTGAATATATATATATATATATATATATATATATATATATATATATATATATATATATATATATATATGCATTTCTGTGTGTGAATGTGGGCATCCTAATGCTGAGACATGACATGCACGGGGAGGTAAAAGAACAAAATTAGGATACAAATCCTTGCCTTCCACCATGTTTTAGGCAAAGTCTCTACTTCAGTGCTGCCTGAGCCAGGCTGGCTGATCACTGAGCTTCCAGGAAATTTCTGTCTCCTCTTTCCTTCTTTTCCTTGATGGCTTCTGGCTTTTACCTGGAGTCTGATTATTGGCACTTGGGTTCTCTGTCTTGAGCAGCCAGCACCTCATCCACTAAGCCATCTCCGCAGTTCTGGGTTTCCTAATTCTTATCCCTTCGCTCTCTTTGAGGCCTGGATGACTGAGGTTCTGAAAGGCACATGTAATACTGAAGACAGTGTCTTATCAACTCCTCTTTGATGCTCCATTCAGTTCTTGATTGATGTTTTACACCTCTTATCCCCATAATTCCTAGCAACGGGCCAGGTATACAACAAGGACTCTTATCCCGTGGTGGGTTGTTTCATTTCACTTAATTCATTTACTTCATAACATTTAATTCAGTTTCCTCTTGGTACCTTCAGATAGTCATTTAAAGCACTCTTGGAATGAGCCACAGGCCACTCCTATATTTTCCACAGGCTCCAAGATTTCTCTTTTCAAACAAATTGTAAATCAAACATTAATTTTTTTGTGAAAGAACAATAAAATCCAAATTAGTGATTCCTTGCTGAAAAAAGATTATTTTATCTACTATTTTATAATGACAATATTTATTTTAGTATTTGCCAAAAAAATCGATTTTATTTGCTTATAGTCCTTAGTCCTAATAATTTAATGGGTAATTTATTTGAGGAGAGAATCACTGAAAAGTCTAAATTATCAGAATTAAATTTCTCAAATCATCCAATTAAAATAGAGCAACATGGCTTAAAAGAAAAAATGAATTTACTTGGCTACAGTAGACTTTAAAATGTACTTTGAGATGCCTTTTAAATATACCGAGAATGTCATCAATATTAAAACATTTTAAATATGTGAAATGTTAAACATTGGCTTATACAAGAATATCTAGATAGCAGAGAAACCTATTTGTGTATTAGGTCTTCAAGATTCCAACAAAATCATAAAGCATTTGCAAAAAAAGAATCCACAAATGAATGATGCTAAATATTGGATATATTAGGTAGGAACCTTAGGTTAAATATCCATTCACATCAAGTAGCAAAATAAAATCAAGGAGAACCAGAAGATAAAATTGATGATAAAAAAGATGAATGTAAAATCATTTTAGAAGAAAGGTAAGTATAGAATGTTTTAACAATGGAATTGACAAGTTACATAGTGATATTTCCTGGTCTCTGTACTAATCAGCTTAAACAGCCTGATTGTAGCTTTTATGGATACAGCAATTGTAGCAATCGTCAAAGGAAAGATAATATTTATCTGAATTCAATTTTCAAATTTCTGCATCAAAAAGTCATTGTTAGTGAAATAAAATGATAAACAATAGAGTAATGTTTTTTTTTACAACCTACAAAGATGTTTTCAAGCTTTCCGGTGGGTTTTTCTGATAAAGGTGAACAGTGATAAATGTATTTCAAGTATAACAACTACAGAGAAATAGCAGCATACAAAATGCTCACCATCTGTTACAAAAAAGCCTATGAAAAAATATTGACATCAAAGTCTTCCTTTTTGTTGGTGGCTTTTGTTTTCGAACACAGTCCAATAGTTTAAAGGTATCACGCTTTTCTGCGTGAAGGACTATCCAGTCTCACATACAACTGCTGTGAGCACAGATGAATATTGGCTTACTGAAAAATCTTATAGAAAACTTAAAAATTGCTTCAAAACATGAGAACAATATGACTATACAGATTTCAGAAAGTTTCTTATGCAAAGATAATTATCATAAGGAACAACTCTAATTATGGGAGCCCAAGTATTTAAAAATTCCTATTAATATAAACACATTCATAAGCAATATAAGGTGTTGTCTGTTTGTGTTACACTGAATAGATAGAACCAGCTAGCCTCCACACGTGGTTTATAACCTGCCTTCAATTCTCAAGGTCTATGTAAGTATCATATAGATTTCATGAGAAACTTTCCATGTCCTTCATTCAGTCAACAGTGGGCACCCACATTTGTGTGCAGGAACATAAAGAGGGAAGCAGAGCTCCCATCCTGTACCCCTTTGTTCACAGTAACTTTGGCAATGCAGAAGAAGGATAGCTGGACACATTGTTCCATCAATCTTCAGTTCTGTGTGAGACCTTTGCTCTAAATTGGTTAATGAAATTATGAATCAAAAGGCTGGGAATTCAGCTCCATGATAAGCAGTGTCCTAGTCTGTGCAATGTCCTGGGTTTCAATCCCATCATCATAAGAAATAATGAATCAAAGGTGATCTGCTCTATAGGAGCTCTGAGACTTGAAAAGTGGTCATGTATACACGTATATATGTCAATACAAGAAGTTCTGCATCTTAAAGGAAGGAATGTTCGGCAATCTACTTCTCATAACCCATGGCCCAGAGCATTTAATCTACCTTCCTACTTCCCTGAGTTTTCAGATGAGTTAGCATAACCCTCTGTTTTCCTTCATGGCAATCAGCATCTACTTGTACACTGACTGTTTACACAAAAATAATTATGCATGTTTCAAAAAACAAAGTTTGGAGAAGGCATGCATATTTAGCTTGCTTTTGTGTTTAAAATACTTGAATACTTAACAAACACTGTTTTTAAAAATGTAGTCAGAATTTATATGTACAGAAAAAAAGAAAAAAAAAAGAAATAAGAACCAAAATGAAATGAAGTAGAATCAAGGGATTAGAGCTTGAAGTTTTTAAAGGGAAAAAAAAAAAACACAGGACTGATGCTAGGAAAATAGGATCCAGGTGTAAAACCAGCTTGGTATAATTTGGTATAATTTAGTAGTGTGCTTATTGTGTCTTGCAGTCTTTATTTTTTTAAAAATACTATATGGATATTTTTCGAAGTGTTGACATCTGTTATTACTGTTCTCTCTCTCTCTCTCTCTCTCTCTCTCTCTCTCTCTCTCTCTCTCTCTCTCACACACACACACACACACACACATACACACAGGTACACACAAACACTATTATATCTAGTGTGTGTGAGAGAGGGAGAGACAGTGTTATACTGATAAAAAAAGAATTATAATTTTTAATTTAATTTTATTTATTTCAAGAGAGAAAGAGGAAGAGAGAAAGAGAGAGAGAGAGAGAGAGGAGAGAGAGAGAGAGAGAGAGAGAGAGAGAGAGAGAGAGAGAGAGAATGGTCACACCAGGACCTCCTGCCACTGCAAATGAACTCCAGACTCAAGCACCACGTTGTGAATCTGGCTTTAACTGGTGTATTATAGTCAGGGTTCTCTAGAGGAAACAGAGTTGTCAGAATGGATTGTAGTAAAAGGGAATTTATTGGGGTAACTTAGGACAGTTCAACAATAGCAGTCTGCAGGCCCACAGGTGAAGAAACCAGTAGCTGTTTAGTCCATGAGGCTAGAGGCCTCAGCAGTCCCCATCCTGCCCAGAGGGCCTGATGGCTCCTTTGGGAGCAGCTTCTCTTCAAGTCCACGATGTGAGGCTACTGGGTTCCGATGTCCAGGAATGGTAGGAGTGCAGATGCGAGTGCAAGTCACAAACAAGCACCAGCAGCCAATAAGCAGGGAGCCAAGGAGAGAATTTCTTCCCCTTTATATAGCATTAGTGTGGGGTCTTGCATCCCTTCCCTAAACTTAATGGCTTCCTGAGACTCAGAATTTCCTTCCTGCACTGCCCACACAGGAAAGGATGTTTTAGTTCTAGCTTCTTTGAACTTCTTTACATCCTGACCCTTACTGAAAGGCTGCCTTCCTGTAAACATCCTCAGAGAATTACCCAAGATAATTAAAAAGATCAAGTTGACAACAAAACCTAACCATCACACCTGGATACGGGGAAGTCAACCCAGGCCTTCAAGCTTTGAAAGCAAACATCTTTAACTACTGAGCCATCTCTCTAGCCCTCAACTAGAATTTGATATTGTCACAGTTCTTAATTTCTCTTTTCCAATGGACAAAATATTTATTTATTTTTATTAATTTGATTTAGCTTTATTACAGTTTAGGAATGCTTGGAAAAAATCTTTTATTTATTTATTTGAGGGAGTGAAAGAGAGAAAGAAGACAGGGAGAGAAAGAATGTGCCAAGGGCTTTAACCACTTAAGCAATCTCTCCAGCCACTGATTTATCTTCTTAAAAGATTGCCTTGCTCAATATTTTGCTCTTCAAATGTATTTATCATAATAGTTTCCATGTAGTTCTATAGAAATATAAATACAGCTGCCCAGCTGGGCTTTTTTTTTTAATCCTGAAAGAACTTTGGAGAAATTGGAGGCTTTTGTTTTGTTGTGGTTTTAAAATGATTTATAGTTATTTCATTTCAGGAAACTTTGTGGGATTTGCATGAGAAGGAATTTCTCTCTCTGTAGTGATAAAAATATCTTTCTCAGTTTTTACAAGATTTTGTAGCTTCAGTTTTTCAACAGTATGAATATGTACTTATTAAATATTGTAATGGAAATCTCATCAATTTCTTCCCCAT
>PVHP010006507.1:38641-60433 GCA_004024765.1 Zapus hudsonius | reverse complement strand
AAAAAAAAAAAAGAAAGAAAAATGATAATCCCACTGCATGGATAATGCTAATATGATTATATTAAAGAGGCACAGTTACATTGAAATATAAAAATGTACAACCAGCCAGCTTTGTCTACAGTTGTACTGATTGTATGGAAGTCCTTCACCTCTACATCAGAACACACAGGGGCATTGCAACGGCAATCCTGGCTTGCATGCAGTTTACTACTCTGCATTTTCACTGGACATTTCACTATAAACATTACCATTTGGACCCCCCTTTTTAAAGACATCATCACTAAGAATTCCATAATATTCCTTAAGCCTAATAAGTTATTTATTATTATTTGTTTCTATCCTGACTTCTCTTAAAACTGGCATAAGATGCAATCAGTCCTGTCTGAGGTGGCCTATTCTAGTTCTAGTATACTGTTCTGAATACTTAGGATATTTCTATTTCTTTTCTACTTATTCAGTTAAATATGCATGGATTACCCTCCTGGGATATTCTTCCGTTATCAATTGAACCACTTCACCATTAATTCTCGGGAGGGTCATGTCAAAAATTACAAACATTTTTAGAAACTTGAGTTACTATTGCTTTATAAGACATCCACAACCAATACCAAGAACAGCAAAGTAAAAATGTCCAGAGTTTACCACACTATCAACACAACTATGGAGTCAAACTTTTAAATGTTTGTTATGTTTTCACCTTTTAGAATTAATAAAAGCACCCTCTTAAGTTTCAAACACATTTCAGTATTTAGAATTATAAAAAAACAATATCTTTAGGTAATCTTCAAAACATGTCTTCCAGATGAGAGTGAAATCAGTAGTTTTCTAATTCCTATGTTGTCCACGTTACAATTTGATACACTTTCATATATGCAAGCATTTATGTATAGTTGAGAAATTTTTTAAATTTAAATTTTAAAAGTCTAATCTCTCCTTATCAAGTATCAGCTCATAATATGGCTCCTCTGACTCTGTTGCATTCAATTATCATAATTCCCTCATAAGTTCCAGTTAACAACACCATTAAGTATTGTGTCCACTTGCAATTAACTGCCAGACATGGATAACCTAAAACAGAGAATTCCAAAGCATCTTTGTACATGAATCAGATTACTTTCCTATTATGTTTTGGACTAATAAAGAGATGGCCTTGCACACCTAAAGGTTGTGTTACTGGGTGGCATAAGAGAGCCTTAGGACAAAAGCTATCCTGGCACCAGAATGTTCCACACATAGGTAAATATCCAGTCTAGATAATACCAACATTGTACCAAGCACAAAAATGACCTACAGTTTTAAGAGATGAGGGCCAAAGGTCAAAGTCAACAGAAGTTCATGATACTTGACAAAAACCAAGCAAAAGTCTTAGAGAACATTATTTCTCCAAAGGGGACATACAACTGTACTGCTAATTTGACTAAGTCCTAAGATGTCCTATTAGGGAGTGTCTCAAATATCTGTGACTCACTTTGACTTTTCCTAATGCAGACCCAGGAATTTTCTTCAGTAACCCATGCCTCTGCCATTGGTGTACAAGCAGGGTATAAATACCACACCAATGAAGTGACCCTGCCATGTGTCTGCCCCATTGCCATTGTTTATTCTTTACTATTCATTTAAATGGCATTCCCTCAGTTATATATTGAATATACCTGCTCCTGCATGCGTGAAGCATGAAGAAGTAAGGAGTTGTCTATTCTTCCTAATGTTCTCTTATTTCTGAAGTTAAGGAAACTTCTCTTATAGAGTCGTATAGAGCTTAAGGGAAGGCAGTGCTCCTGCTGGCCATCACATCCAAGTCTTATGTTTCAAAATGTTAGGTGGAAATTCTATTCCCATCACACAGCTATAGTGCTACTGTGCCATGACTGGTGATTTGGCTCTGGGATCCTGCCCAGAAACAAGGGATACTTGCAAATGTGGACTATAGGAAGTTCAGAGAGGCAGCCTGCCTTTCCTTCACTCTCCTCTCATCCTACTACTCTGAGCTTTTCTCCCTTACAGTGCAGAGCCAGCCAGGTAAACAGCACAACCTCCTACCC
Organism: Zapus hudsonius; assembly: GCA_004024765.1. Taxonomy (NCBI): domain Eukaryota; kingdom Metazoa; phylum Chordata; class Mammalia; order Rodentia; family Dipodidae; genus Zapus; species Zapus hudsonius. Next base: position 58,391 of record PVHP010006507.1, on the reverse strand, counting down.
GCTTCCATCCTGCTAATGAAGCTCACTTCCTCTTGGCTTCTTTGTTCCCTGGACATTCCTGTACTTTGTCCCCCCCAGAGGCAGTGTTGATGCCAACCAGTCCTCTGGCATAGAGGGCAGAGCAGGGCTTGTATCCCCAGTCAAAAGCCCTCCCTCCATCCCTACCAGTCCTGTGATTAGGACACCTTGGGCACCTTTTCTCTCAGCTGAACCAAGGGCTTATGTTGGGTTTTTACTCCCATTTGTCCCTGCTATGCCTACAGCTGAGCTTTTCACAGGTTTCCTACAGCCAAGAACAAAGTCTGCACTCTCCTGACCGGTACTGGGCCAGCAGACACCTGAGAGGCTTTTTCTAAGGACAGGGGAAACGAAATACTTTGGGAGTTAGCTTATCAAAGCAATGGAGGTAGCACAATGATCTGCTTTTCTAGTTCAGGAGTCACCGATTGACATGTCTGTTAAGGACCCACACTTTCAAGGCCTCATGGCAAATGAGGTAGCAAAGGGCAGTGGTTTTTGGAGAGGGGCGGGAGCCTAGAGGGAATGAACTAGTAGGAACCACTCGGAAAAGCACCAGTGCCAGATGAGTGAGCTTATGCAAAGCTCTTCCGGACCCTGTCTTTGTATTCCAGAATAAGTGTGGGATGCTTTGTGAGAACTCTATCTCCTCAGGTAATTCTGCACCTTTCAACACAGCACCCCACTTAGAAACCATCACAAATCAGATGAGCTTTAAGGCTACTTCCAGTTTTACTAATAATTAATTGTAGAATTACACACTTTACCTATTTTTATGTTTTATTTTCAAGAGCACTTCACTATAGTAATTTTAAATCTAAATGCCAAATAGATGCTATAATTTTGTTCAACCTTGAGATTTATTAATTTATTTCATCGAGAGCAACACTTAACTCTCTAATCTTACTATATTTTGAGAATATGATTTGTGAATTTTCGTTGTGAGAAATACACATGGCAAGGAAGGAAGCAAGACAGCCCCTACTTCCATGCAGGGATTTCTCGAATCAGCCCTAATGAGACTGTAGATAACTCTTTGTTCTGGCTCTTTCCTGGGTCTTATGGGACACGGGATAGATGTCCGGTCTCTACTCCTTCATTACCAGCAATTTGCCTCTTGTTGTAGCAACTGAAAATGTCAGGGGACACTGTCAAAGCCACCCCACTCCTGCTTTGACAACCACTAAGGGAATAATATAAAGCAGTTTAAGCAATCATGATACAAAGCATCCACTAAGGTAACTGAAGGGCAATTAGGTAGCCAGCCAGGAGGGAGGACCCAAGGAGGGAGCACCCTGCCTGCCTGCTTCAGCAGAACCAGAGGTCAAGGCTGGCTCAGCCATCCAATCAGCTCTCTCCCCATCTACCCTGGAGCCAGCCACTAGCTTGGATCAATCAACTCTCTCTGAGGGTCGCCTGAGCTTGAAGGTAAAGCCCACCACCGTGAGATTGATAGATCCTCACAAGGTGGGCAAGGCCTCTTTGTGGCTCTTCGCCTCTCCTGAACTTCCAGGTCCCTGCTCTGGTAAGCCCCGCCCTAGCTGAGATGGGGACCTGCTACTCCCATGAGGGTTTCCTACCTCCTCCTGCATTCCACATAGAATTCCTTTTCCTCTCTAAATCTAATAAAATCACTTTTAACATTTTTCCCCAGACTCGGGAACTCCCACATAGGAGTTCAGGCCACGTGAGTATATGCATTCCCCTTTCCTTGGTCTTTGGACTCTCCGTTTTACCCTGACTTCCCTGAATGAATGTAATGGCTTATAAGGCAGTCTTCTCAGTCTGTTTCCAATTCTTTGTTAAAAACAGATAAGAACTCAGGATTTTGAGTTTAAGAACTTTTCCTGAGCCCTAAAAACGCTGTTACATAACAATCACATATACCTGAGAGACAGTATGAACAGGCCCTTAGTCAAAGGAGAAGGGCTATGTGTCTGAAAGAAGACTTCCATGTTAGTGGCTTAAACATCGTTATGAGAAACCAAACAAATCAGTGCATTAAAATGGGCATCTGCTTTATACACAGCTTACCAAGAGAAAAAACTCAAACATTCGCACGTGCATGTCCTCAGACTTAAGGAATTTTAATAACATTTCCTGTATTTTCCCTTTGGGAAAACAGGATAACTTCATTCAAAACCTCATGGTAGATCTCATAACTTAAAACCAAGTCTACAAAGGAAAAAAAGAAAGTGGAAAACTAGCAATACTATTAGCATGTGTGTGGTATAAGGGTTTATATGCATGTAGGTCCGTGTGTGTGTGTGTGTGTGTGTGTGTGTGTGTGTGTGTGTGTGTGTGTGGAGGACATCAATCAACCTCAGCACCACTGTCTACCTCCTGGAGATAGTCTTCCTATGGTCTCTTAATGGTTAACCTAAAGGGCCAGACTGCCCAAATCTGGTGTCCACCTCCCTACCACAGAGCCACCACTACCAGCATTTTACATGGATGCCAGCTTAATAACTCAGTTCCTTCTGCTTGAGAGGTAAGCAATTTACCAACTGAGTTATCTTCCCAGCCACCACAATTCTTTTACATGATTATTTTTTCAAACTTTTCTTTTGGGAATTTAAATTGTAGCTTGTTGCTGTCAACACTAATAAACTTAACTAGATAATTAACAAATCTATAAATAATGCTTCTAATGTAAGCATTAACTACTGTAATGATTTAAAGATGTTTCTATGCCTTTCCTGTGAGAGGAAAAGAAAAATCACTTAATTTACAGGGCTACCACTAGAAAGGAAGCACTTTTGATTCAGGGGACTACATTCAACAACTGAAGAACTTTAAACTTCTTTGCAACTCTATGGACTCAAGAATGTATCCTTCTCCTAAGATTTTCTTTTTAATAGATGTGAAAATGGACCAGGATATTATTTTTATTCTGAAAGAATATATTTATTTCAAAAAAAAAAAAACAGGCATGATGGAGAGGTAGGAGAATCACTGTAAGTTCGAGGCCACCCAGCAACTACATAGTGAATTCCAGGTCAGCATGGGCCAGGCTAGAGTGAGACCCTACCCCAACAAAGAAAAAGAAAAGAAACAGATAGACAGACACTGACTATATAACCATAAATATATACATTTAAGCATAATGAAATAAGAGGAATTTCCTAACCTTATTAAAAATTAGCTGTTTGGGACTGCAGAGATGGGTTAGCGGCTAAGTCATTTGCCTGCAAATCAGAAGGATCTGAGTTCAATTCCATTGTACTTACATTAAGCCAGATGCACAAGGTGGCTCATGTGTCTGGAGTTCATTTGCAGTGGCTGGAGGCCCTGTCACTCCCTCTTTCCCCCCCCCTCTCTCTCTGCCTCTTTCTCTCTCACACACTCTCTCAAATTATTAAATAAAGTATTTTTTAAAAAAGAATTCATTGTTTTGTGAAAGTAATTTTTTCAAATACAATTATATTTTCAACCACAGAAATCCTAAAACTTTAAATATCTACTTATATCTCATTGACAGTGGAAAATGTGAAGTTCTTCATTATAAACAGAGTATTTTATATATAATATAGGGAATTTATGTATTTTAATTTTAATTAAAATGTATGCATTTATGATTCATCAAGACTAACATAATCGACACTGCTCCAAGTGTCCACCTTTGGTTCATTTCACTGCTCCTTAATAGCTGTGGAAGAAAGCTAACATAAGTAAAATAAAGGTGACTAAGCTACTGTCACTGTATTGCATGTTTTAATAAACCAGTTCCCCATTGCTTTTTTACTTTACATTAATCTTTTCAAAAATCATCAAGTGGTAATATGACTAAAAGATACATTCTCTCATTAAAGATAAAAATATTAGATGTTCTGTAAAGTTTAGTGGCTATTACATTTCAGGGTTTATCAAAGGCCTTGTTTTCCTGGGGATTTCAATCTGATTATTTATTCCAATTTTCCGTTTTGCTTTTACATATATATATATATATATATATATATATATATGTTATTTATTTATTTGCAAGCAGAGAAAGATAGAAGAGAGACAGAGAGAATGGGTGTGCCAGGGCCTCTAGCCTGGGCAAACGAACCCCAGATGCACACACCACTTTGTGTATCTGGCTTTATGTTGGAACTAGGGAATTGAACCCAGGTGCTTGGGCTTTGGCAGGCAAGCACCTTAACTGCTAAGCCATCTCTCCAGCTCTCCAATTTTGATTTTCAAATAAGGGAATTAGTTTTTGAATTTTATTGTTGTAGCTGTGAAAAAATTGACATTTCATATATATGAACACAATTGAATACATAAGTTTTACACCAAAATGTTAGGAGACAATTACAGCTGACTCTGGTCAATGACTAATAGTAAACATTGCTAAACTTCTAAATACATTCCTCCAGTAAAACCACAAGATAAATGTTTTGAATTTAAATAAGAATGTATAGATAACATATATGCTAAATGAGAGCTTCTGAAAAGCCTTAATGTATGTACAACTGGATAAAGTTGTCATAGGAACTTGAAATTTCAAATCCAACTATCATTGGTTTGAAGACAAATAAAATACTTTTTTTTCCTGATTGTTGTTTTAAATTAAGTTTAGCTGCCTGTGTCAATGATGCTGACAAGTAACAAGCCCTCTAGGCCCCAGCTTCTTTAACTGTGGGTTGTGATCCAACATGGGGTCACATAATTGAATGTGGAGGTCACAAAAACTGGGCAACAGCTAAAGATTTCTAAATGTTCTGTGACCAAATATCTAATTCAAAATCACACTTGTTAAGAAGCTGAGATGCTGGCTAGCGAGATGGCTCAGTGGTTAATGTCTGCAAAGCCTGCCAGCCTGAGTTCAATTCCCAGTACCCACATAACAACAGATGCAAAAGGTGCACATACATCCCAGGTTTGTTTGAACTGTCAAAAAATTCCATTGTTTCTCTCCTTCTCCCCTCTACCCCAATTATCTTTCTCTTTCTCAAATAAATTAATAAAGTGTTCTAAAAACAGACACTGAGGTGATGGGACAGTGCTCGCTCAAGCACTCAGCATGGTGAGCCTTCAGTGAGCCTTTAGTTCTGCATATGACATGCATACTTTGTACTGTATGTATAGTCCCACCATAGAATGCCCATGAACACTGCTTAGAACACCTTGGCTCAGATTCAGTATTGTATGTTTCTAGATGCAGTGTGTTTAATGTTTCAGAAACATAATGGTGACATTATGGAAAACAAAGACTCTGCTTTTGTCTTTAATGAATGGTGAAACTATGTATATGCCAACAAATTATTTTAAAATAAATTTCTTTGTTCACTGTTATCAGTAAATATTTTATTTGTATACCTATTTAATATATATATATGAATTTTTTTGACAAAAGGGGTCATAAGTGGAAAACATTTAAGAAGCCCTGTTTTCTAAGCCTCCCTAATCATATTTCTTTTAACTGTGGGCTGTGATCCCACAGTGCAATTCAGCTCACACAGTAAATATTACCCCATTTCCTTCTGTGCCTACCACAAAGTAAAATCCAAAAGTAATCATTTCCAAGGCAGAACCTAAGGCATGGAGCAAAGCTAATGTTACCACATTCACCCTGCCCTGTCCTAAGAGATCTGTGTGAACATCATAGTCTGGCTGTCATATGATATCGGCACATTCATGTAAGGTGACAGAATCTGGCCTAAGGTCTCTTCAAAACCACACAGTGTAACTATGTGGAGGTGCACTGTCTAGTTACTCAGGTTTCCAGAGGAGCCACACATACAGCCAGCAGCTGCACAGAACTCTGGGATGCCCTGCTGGGCCAAAAGCTTCTGCAGGCCTGCCCCACTCGCCCTTCTGTGCAGAGGGTTCATCTGGACCATGAGGATGCCTAGCATATTCACCATATTTAAATGAAACTACCAAGGTCTCTCTGATTGCTTTTTTCAGGCCTATCATAATGTTTTTGTTTTTGCATCCTTTGTTTGAATACTCCAGCTGTTTTCCATGCTGTAGGAAAACATGCTACAGATACTGACTTGGGTTTTTCATCATCATGCCCTACTGTAGTGAACATGTAGTGAGTGTCAGTAAATGATACTGCACAAATACATTTAGAAGTTCTATTATAAAACAACTAATTTATTTTGGGGAGATCAAAATCATTAATAGGTACAGCTGTATTTACAGAGTTGCCTAGTATGTATGAGGTCCTCGGTTCAATTCCTAACATTGAAAAATAGTAACTAAATAAGTAAAGATCTAGTATTACTTTTAAAGGAATTATTTCAACACACTCCTATTGAGTACTTATGTGTGCCCTGCTCTATGACTAGCCCTGGGTTTGCAAATCTGATTAAGTTAATGGTCTCTGCCTTGCATAAACAAAGTCTACTAGGGAGGAAGAAAAAAGTAAACAAATAGTAGGTTAGTATGCAGAGTCTATTTCAGATACATAAGTAATTTGGATCATAAGACCAAATAAGCTAAAACACTACCAACTTTATTTAACAGATACAACTATTAAGATCAGTACATATACACATTAAAGAACGTCAAGCTGTCAAGTTAAACTGTGTTTGTAAATACTTTGTATCCAGGAAATGTGAATCACAGTAGCATTATAAAACATGAGAAACATAAAAGATTAGTCAGACAACCTGTTTGCATCCAAGATTGGCAGTCATGCATCTTGGCTTCAGCTTTCCTGACACATAAAGGACAAAGATCAGCTCAAAACATAAACTGTGATGACAACCAACTACTGAGGGGTGTTACTATAGTGATAAAACAAATTCTGTCATTATTTTTTAATTTTTAAGTAACCTTAAGCCATTTAATTTACATACTGGTCTTAAATACTATACCAGATTATACTTAGATCAACTCCCCTCCCCAGAAGCAATGAATCTCTGAATAATTCTGACTACTTTCTATGTTAAGATTATCACTTTTCCACCACTATTTATAAATAATTTTCTGAAGAAAAAGAAAAGGGGATTAAACTAAATATACATGGATTCTTATAAAGCCATTTAAGATAAGATTTTACTTTTTAAAAATTTCAAACATTCTTCACATAGGTCAGCATAATTCAAAACCAAGTAGTCTTAAAATGCCAACATGATAAATGTTTTATACAAGCTTTTATAAATTTACATATATATTATGCAAATGCCTGATTTACATAAATGCACATACACACTCTTAAGATATATAACACATGATTCTTCAAATGTTCAAGATTTACTAAAACTACAAAAGCTAAATTAATGTAATGTCACTACTTCCTAAATACTAGGCCACTCTACTCATACATTCCCAGTGAATTAGTAGCATGAGTCACCCAATTTACTTTCTCATTCTTGACCCAATTAATACAAAAAAACTCACTCATAGGAAAATAAACCGTTCTGAGGTTGTTAAAGAATTGTTTCCATATTATAAAAGGTTTTTAAACTTCTTACATGCTTAATATGGGACTAACTCAAATATTTAGTTTTAAATAAATATTTTTAAAGACATATGAAATAAAAACTGAAACTACTTATTTCATATAATGGTCTTAATACTATACCAGATTATATAGTAGGTCAACTCCCCTCCCCAGAAATAATGTATCTCTGAGTAATTCTGAGTACTTTCCATAGTAAGATTATCACTTCAGTTAGATAAAAAAATTATCAAAGTAATTATCAAATTACAGTATACAAATGAGTAAACGTTTTTTTCTTTTTTTCTGAAACATAAAGTCCATTTAATTTAGTTTATAGAATACCTGAAAGAAATTTCAGTTTGAAAGATAAATAGTACAAGTGAAAACGAAGCTATCCAGCTTTGCAAGTCTATTCTTTTACACTTAGATCACAACTCCTGAGACATGACCTAGACCAGTGAGCATTTGCTTTGTGTATGACAATCGAAAGATAGTAAGGGATGTATAGGATGCTAAAGGAAGAGCTCTACATTTAAAGTCAAGATATAAACATACAAATTTGTTTCTGCAAGAAATATTCTCTAACAGGGTACTGGAATGCACCCCATCTCTGTATTTAACCAGCTGTGTTACCACAGACAAAACAGTCAACTCTGAGCAACCATCTTTAAAATGTAGAGACATCTTCATCCTCACCATCTTTCTCCCTTTAGTACTAAGAGGAGATCAAGCTTCAGTGATACGCTGTTACAGACTTTTTGGTATCACTTAAACCAAAGAAGTCAGGCCAAACTTTTCTTATTAGCCTCACAGAGTATTAAGACTCTTAACAATAACTAATAGCATCCTGCAACATGAAGACAATTAACGTAGTATTGCATGTGTCAGGATGCTGTATTTAAATACAGAACTCCAAGTCTCACGATACTAACTAGGTAATTATCAATATCATCACTCCCATTTGAGAAAAAAAAAAAGAAATTGAGCCTCAGTGTCCTGACAGAGATTGGCCTATGACAACAAGACAGCTCAGCATGACAAGACAAAAGTCCCTAGCTCTCAGCCACTACCTCTAGAAGCTGAGGTAGCTTAGCCTCTCAGACACTTTAAAGCCAAACTAAGATTTCACACAAAATCTGGAAGCAACCATTAAATGTTATTCAAAGCTATATTCCAGTTCAAATTATACCCTCATTAAATAGCTCGGATGGATCTCTCTTAAGTATTGATTCAATCTCCTCAGTGGTCATGTCAGTAGGAGAAACACAATGACAGGTTCTATAGCTCTGTTCATTTTCTCATAAACTCAATAATATTTATATAATATGATCCCATAAAGAAAAGTGATAAAAATTATTATTTAAAATGTCATTGATGGAGTGGGGAAGATGGCTCAAGCCTGCCAACCAGAGTTCCATACTCCTTGGCACTCACATAAAGCATGCCACAAATGGCACATGTGTCTGAAACCCAAAGTACCAACATGTGTGGGATGTGGAACCAGGAGAACTCAGAAGCTGGCAAGCAGCAGAAGAGGATAAACTGCCCAGTACGTACAACAAATGCATGGTAACACACACACCCATACACACATACCATGTAAAGTGCCATATACATACACACATGTACACATATACACACAAATGTTACTGCAATTTTTCAATTACAAATGTAATTTATTGTATCTTCAACCCTCCAGTTATCCACACTAACCCACCAAAGGCAAACATATTTTGTGTATCTGCACATACAAAAAAAAAAAACCACATACACATTATTGGAAATTGGTTTTGTTAACAGAAGTGCTACTAAATACACAACCATACATCCATAGGTATGAAATTATGTTCAACTTCTTCTGTTCACTTAAAAATATATCATGTATATTTTCTGAAGTGAATAGTTATCCAAATATGTCTAATAGAGCTGCATGATATTCCACAATTTAGATATACCAAATATAATTGAGTTTTTCACTAATTTTTAAAATTAATACATATTTGACAACATATACCTTGTTACCAGCAAGGACCCCCCCCCCCAATACTCAATCCTAAGACACTGACATTTTCTGCATAATGGACTCCTAGAAATGGGATAGGATCACTGACATGGAGACTAATAAGTACACTTCAGATGTGAAAATTCACACACTTACCAACTAAATATAAAAATATCAGCTACTCCTATAGTCTTAGTATTAGCTCTTAAAAATCATATTACATTATTTGCCAGTCATGATACTGTATCCCACTGATAATATTTCCATGGTTGTCTACAGTGATGCCCTTTCAAAATGGATGGGTTTTGTTTGTTTATCTTTTTGTAGGTTTCTTGAAGTCCCTTACATTTAATCTGCTAGTTTCTTGCCTTTGTCTTTGTAGTGTTTATGATGTCTTTTGTGCATATGTATCAAATACATAGCTAACTCTGCTAATCTCACTTGCTGGATTAGTGTTTCTCAGTAGGTTTACAAAGAAATCTCCATCAATATGTTTGACTACAGTCTCGTATATTTTGTCTAAATATTTTATTTACTTTGAATGTGTTCGATTTATTTATACTGTCATTAAAACTGAAAATTTAAGCACTGCCAGAAACTATGAGATGTTATTTATTGAGTAACCCATGCTTTTGTTGCTTAACCAAAATGCTCTATCATTTCAGTACACTTCAATGTCCTGCAAGCTGTTTCTGAATTTTGCCTAACAATGTCCATTTCTATGCCAAGAATGGCCTTGATGTGTACATTTTAATTCCTGGTATACGACTAAAGTTCCCCATAGGTTTCAGTTTTAGTTTTATTTCCTAAGAATTTAGTTTATGGCTTTTAAAATTAATGCAATAAAATCTGAACACAGGACATTATACAGTGTGTAAAGTTTGCTCATCAAAATTCTTCATGTTAAGAGTCTAAAGAGAAAAAAATTTTTTTAAATTAAAAAAAGAGTCTAAGAAGAAGAGGAAACATGTTTACCTATGTAACATGATTTAACAAAAAATTTACAGCTAGTGGGTAAATCTTCAAGTTCTATACTCTACTCATTTAATTTTACCAACAAAGAAAGATTAGAAAAAAATTTTGTTGTGACGTTACAATTTTAAAATAGGAAAGCTAATTCAAAATCTCCAATAAATGATCCTCATGTTTATATGCAACAATTTATATGAGAGTGCCTAACTTAAACAAGACAGTTAGTTTGGCCCAGTTCAGGGGGAAAAAATGAGGCCACTGAAAATCAGCTAAAATGTCAACCCACTTTAGAAGAAAGCATTTAGTAAAATAAGGGTGAAGTTAAAAAGCACTTGTGAAAAGCACAATAAATAAACAATGAGACCCATTCAAAGATGCTGAGGAAATCATCAGGCTTTACTGGGTTAGAGCAAAGAAAGTAGAACCAGTTCCCACATGGGCAAGAGTTTGTTTATTTTAATTTGCTTATCTAAAATCAGAGCAAATGATCCCAGTGGTTTGGAATGGTTTGAAGACATTTCTGGGCATCTAGGGAGGAAAACTGTGGGATTTCCACCAGGGTGACTGCTCTGCTCAAGGGGATGTTAAAACCCATGACTCAAAATTGAAATCTCTGAGGCCATAAAAGGCATGATTCCTTCTTATTCTCATCCTCTTTAACATTTTTAGTCCGTATTTTTAAAAGGGATCAGGAAATAGCATTGTCCACATAAATCTGGAAGTACTGTTACTGTGTGGCCCATGAGTTACTGCTTACAGAAATGTACTTACACAATTATTGTGTTTTATACCACAAGGAAAGATGCAAAATGAGCTTTTATGACTACCTTTACTCATAATTGAATTGTTAAAAAAAACAATAATAACGAAGATAAGGATGGCCAATAATTCTCTTAATGATTTTATTTAAAACCAGGCTAATTTTTAAAAAAAAAAACATATTTCTTTTAATATATTAACATGGAAAGAAATCTATAAGTCTCACTTTCTGCATGGGAGACATACAGACAAGTAGTTATAGTTTTAAATATTTATAATATCAAAACTTTCTAGTCAAAGGCTATTTCAGAATGGCATCATTTGTCTTAATCTTCATACTTCAAAGAAACAGCAGGTTGTTAAAGGTTCAGGGAGGTGTAAAAAATCAATAGTAAAGTTTTTAACCTATAGCATCTGACAGTACAGAATGTTTCAGTAACATATGCACACATCAAAGTCTACCTACCCTTACAACTTCTAAGTGAATTTTATGGTTCACACAATCACTACTGTGAATCTCCAATCAAAGCAGTGCACCATTCTTCAACACCTAGGAATCTCACTATTGCTGAAGTGAATTTTGATTTGCAGGAAAGACACATCTAACTAATTCTTGCAATTAGACATCAACAAGGGGAAAGTTTAGGCTCTCCTGCTGAAAACAAGAAGACTTTACTTTCACAAAGCAAGAACGTCAGCTCTGTGAGGAGCTGTGGAGCTCCCTATTGTCTAGTGAGCTGCTAAAAGAAAGGCTTCTAAATTGGTTGGTTGTCATTAATTCGATTGTGTATGGGGCAGCTAATTAAGGAAGACATAATTCAGTTTAAGAAATACTGCCTCAGGTGAGGTTTGATTCTCTAGCCAACTTTCACCCCACACCTCCCACTGGCTCATGAATCAGGGCTCTGTCCTGAACACCTACTGCTCTGCGGCTGGAACCCTGCCTCCTCCAGGGACCACCAAGGTCCCTTCAAAAAAGCCACAAATTACAGTGCTCCACTGCAGGGAGGTAAAGCCACTGTGAGAAGGAAAGAAAACTTTCCACTCTGTAACTAACACTAAAGATGTCTGCTTGAGCTACATAAAAAGTCACTTTGGGCTATTCACCTGCCAACACCCTCTCTTTTAAGGAGGCATAAAGGAGGAGGAGAAGACAACATGAAAGATACATCCATCTCATAAACACAGACAATCAAAACCACAAGCTAAACTCTAGTTTTCTTCTTTGCTGTTCTGTCTCCAAAGATGCCAGGCAGGCCTTACAGAATTACTGGCTAAAGAAACTGAATCTAATTTGTATCCTTCATGTACATCAGTTTGTCATGGCATCTAACCATTATTCTTCTTTCATTATTTGCATCTTCTTTGGTTAAGATATGAGAATTATACTAAGAGAAGCAAGTCAAAAACTGTCCAACATCTCAAAGCTCGACCATTGAGATGAGAGGCAGGAACAGAGTTCACCCTCCCTGGTTTGCAGAAGTGCTGGGTGAGTATGGGTAGCACCCTTCTCTAGGTAGGGAAAGTAGTGGAGGGATGGTAGGCATCAGAGTGCTGGCAAACACCAAATGTGTACACATAGGAATTTAAAATGCAGTAAGGAGAACCTGCTGCCTGAATTTCACTTTACATAACTTTAAATCATTGGTTATATTATTTCTAAGAATGACCCACCATCTATGGGAAAGTAAAGTCTGAGCTGAGCTCCGCCATGTCAAATGTGTCCCTGAGCGAGGTGTTTTGATTGCAACCTCACCCTCTGACTGGAGTTTAAGCAGAGAATTTTGCAATGTGGATGGATGACTAATTGACATATGTTCAGTGAGGGGCCTTTTACCTCTGAGTAACAATGCTGAGAATGGAGACTGGACTAGCCACCGTGGTTGGCAAACTTACTGCCTGAAAATGAATCTTCCCGTCAGCCTAGCAGCTAATGTCATCCAGAAAGGTAACTCAAAATTCTAAGAAATTACTTGTCCTCATTATGTAACACATGGTTACAATCTTAATTGAAAAATGCCTATTTAGCTGGTCCTATGGAATATACTTTAAAAGCCACTGCAGGGTCAACTACAGGAGGAAACTTTCTCTTACAGTTCTCAAACTACCAGTTGGAATTAGGCTACTTTGTGATTCCTTCTAATGAAGAACTCTTCCATGCCAAAGAAACCAAGAAGACTGAAAATGAAGTAGCAACTGCTTCTTCAATGAAAGACTTCTTTTTTAGAAATACTTCTTATATTCCAGTTCTGTGGAAAGAACTGTCACAAAATGCCACTCCACAGTATGAATGCTTTCTTACCTGATTCTGTAAGCCACAAATAAGTAACGATAATGAAAGCACAATGGTCACTGAGTAATCAGGGGAGAATTTCCTAATTGCATCGTTCATTTTTTAGCCTTTTCATCTATTGGGTGTGTCCCAAACAATTTAACAATACATCTTGAATGACTCATGTCTCCCTGTTCCAAGGACTCCTGCTGTTTGTGCTATTATAAAGACTCATACACCAATGTCTGACATGGAATGTGAAATGAAAAGTAATTTATCAATATTTTTATGCATTTTTCACATTAAAAATCACTATGCTATGCTAATGGAATTTTTAAATGATTTTCTTCCAAGATACCTGAGCCAAAATAGTCCTAGATTTTCAAACTGGAAAGAATAAAAATATTCTATGAAAGTCTAATGTTTGTGTTATCCACTAGGATATATGTAGCTACAGCTCTATCATAATACCTAGCATATAAAAATCCCTTTATATGATATTTCAAAATTGTTTTAATGAAAGAATTAGTCAAAGTTAATTTATTCTATAGTCATAAGACATTTCATTATTCTAGTAAAACATACTTTGTGAAATGTGAATTTTTGCACAGAAATGCATGACATTAAAACTTTTACCTTAGGGAAAAGAAGTCATTCCCCAGAAAAAGGAGTTCAGAGTTTCCTATCCAGACCTCCGGAAGCCAGCGCACTTTGCTCTGTTACTCCTTTTCAGTGTTTGAGAACAAGACCTGGGCATTAGTGATTTGCAGGAGCAAGGAATACAAAAGGAAGAAGGTCCTGCACTGGCTGTGTTAAACTGGGCCATCCTGTGGAGCCCGCTGTGAGGGCTGTATTCCTGGGGGCATTATGAGATGGCACTTTCCACTTGACAATGCTCCATAAATAATAGAATATAAGAAACACAGCCCTGGTGTAATGAAGGCAGCAGGGCTTCTGATGCAGTTACCGTGGTGCAAGTTTCACAGAAACACCTTAACCCAAAAGGCAAAAGGAGGGAGGGGCCTCAGAGTCCCCTAAATGCATCTGCTTCTAGGGTTCAGGAAAAGCATTCTTAAAGATGGCTCCAGCAGTAAATAAAAAGAAAGCAGCAGGCCCTGTCTGAAATAAAGCAACTGAAAGAGACACTTATATATGTAATCTGCCAGGTAAAACCCTAAGAAAATTCCAATTTTCAGTTTTATACAAAGAAACCCAGAGGCACTATTAAAAGAATGGGCTTGATTTTGTTAACTAATTTTCTTCGTGGTTTACATAAGAATGCTCAGCAGTCATATAACCAACCTAGTGGGTTGCAGTGTGACTGAACTGAGTGTTCCCAAAGAGCTCACTCACTTTATAAGGAAAAAGCAGGGGCAGTCCATCTAGCCTAATGGTTAAAGCACTTTGGTTTTTTTATGTATTTATTTATTCTTTTGTTTGCTTGCAAGGAAAAAGAGAGAGAGAATGTGAGAGAATATGGGAGTACCTGGGCCCATTGCCACTGCAAACAAACTGCAGGTACAGGAACCACTTTGTGTGTCTGGTTCTGTGTGGGTCCCGGGAAAGGAAAGCCAGGCTGTCGAGTTCTACAAACAAGCACCTTTAACCACTGAGCAGTCCCAAAGAGCACTTTCGTTCTTCATTCCACATCCTAGAAAGCTTATTATAATATTCCATGTGAAAAGATCAGCATAGAGCGATTAGCTAGGTACAATTAAGAAAACCTAACCATTCCAGGTTAGCCAACCTATTTCACTTTAAGTAAAACCTGTCAGATGTGGTGTTAACTGCAGCAGCTCTGTTGTGTTTATATCAGTAAAAAGAACAGCTTCCCATGATTAACTACCTGTTTGTCTACACAGAAGTTTAGTTTTCACTGCAAGATCTTTTAATTACTTAAAGTATTAATTAATACAGTGCTACAATAAATAAAAATAAGGCTTAAGCTTTAAAAAGTTTGATTTCCATAACCAATAATGATTACTAACCTGTATTTTAATATCGATCAACATGATTCACAAAAGTTTTAACATAATCACATGAGTCTTGAAATTTTTTCAAAGAATACATATATGCTGAAAAGTAATTATATAAATTCAATTTCAATATGATTTTGATTTGAAAATTAATTTATGTACTTAAAAAATCTGCTTGAGAATAAAAAAGAAGTGAATGACAAATGAAAGCATAAACCTTTATTTAGCATCTGGAATTATTTTTTAAAATTCAGATTACTTGGGAAGACAAAATTTCATTTTAATTTATATACTTAAAGAGGAACTTTTTTAAAATTCAACTCAAAAAGATATTAGTAGAAAATTTAGTGTAAGACTAAGAACAATGAAACCATTAAAAGCTGTTTGAAACCAACACTAAATTTTAAAAAGTATGCTTAATAAGAGATTAGAAATCAAGAATTATTAGTAAATGCCACTTAGCAAGTCACAATTATATTACTACTACAATATGGGCAACATATCACTTAAATACTGAAATAGTAACATCCAATGATATTAAGGAATGTCTACTGACTCATTGCTTAGTATTTTTCTAACTGCTTTTCATTTCTGAAAAATTGCAAGCAGTTCAGAAAAAGAATCAGGGGTATGAAAATAGGGCAAAAGTATAAAAAGATTATATATACTTTGAGGGAAAGATAGGGTCTTGTTCCATAGCCTAAGCTGACGACACTTCCTATGCAGTCCAGGCTGTCCTTGGGCTGGTAGTCAATTCTACCTTAGCCACCATATTTAAAAGGAACAGAAAACAAAAGAAATGCATATTTATGTGGCATACTTACTGTGTAATACATACACTATAATTGTATAAAATGTATCTTTAGAATATATTCAATTTTAATTTTAAGTATATAAATTGTACCTTGGCATAAGATATGAACAGAAACCTAGTTAATAAAATAGTTCACCAGCCAGATGAGATTTGTACCTAAAAATATAAAAGCATGGACTGGGGAGATGGCTCAGCAATTAAAGGTGGTTGCTTGCCAAGCCTGCCAGCTTGGGTTCGATTCCCCAGCACCCATGTAATGCCAGACCAAAAGTGGCATGTTCACTTGCAGTTTGTGCCCATACACACAAAATTTTTGAAGCAAATTTTTAAAAATAAATATTTAATAACCTAATTTAACATTTTTACAGAACATGCAAGCATTATATTCCTAGTTACATTGGCTTAGCATCCATCCACTTTCTTAATGTGACTAGTTGTGTGAAAATAAAAAAGTTAAATCTACTCCTCTAAGTAAAATGTCCTTAGGAGAAAGAGAGCTGTGCAAACATTCTCAGAAGGAACTTCAAATGGCCTTTAATTATTAATTTTTAAAAAGAAGATGTATAGAGCCAGACATTAAGAGATGAATAGTAAGCTAAGAACAGACTGTACAGAAGATAGTTCTCATGTGAACCACGTACATCAGGTGCTTTCTGCCACACCCTGCACAGATGCACCATTGGAGCCCTGATAGTGCAGCTGCAGCCAGCCAGCCCTGACAGGACTCATCCTGGCTACAGCAGACCCCGGATACAGAAGGATCATGCCAAAGGATGAGCCTTTCTGTGCTACTGAGAGGGGCATTTCTTTTTCTTCCAATCCACCCAAGCCTTTCATCCTAGATCTCTGAAATTCTTCCACTTCTTGAGTCTCCATCAACCTAAAGATCCAAGGGATGAAATGCATGTTCCCCATTATAAACATCTCTCTCTCTTAGTTTTAACACCAAGAAATTCAGAGTTCTGGACCATTTAATACATGGAACTAATGTCTGGAATATACCAATGACAGTTTAAACAAATGGGAGAGTCACCTCCACACCCAAGGCATATTGTTTTAGAAGCCTCATTTTTTAAGGGGAAAATTACATTCCTCTTTGAAGTGCTGACATTCCCAAAATGGCAGCCATGAGAATTCAATATTATTTTCTCTTCATTTCAGTTGACCCCATGTTGAATAGTAAGAAAATAACCTGTCTTTGCTGTGGTCCACACTAGTGGACACGAACATAATTCTCAGAGCGAGACACGCAGCCTGCGCAGCCGCCTGCTCACAAGCCACTGACTGAAAATGCCTAGAAGAAAGCAGGATTTATCATAAACAAATGGTTAATTTGATATTTTAGTAGCAGAATTTGACATGGAAATGAGGATATAAAATGGATGTTGTCTGGATATTTTTAAACTCTACTAAGCTTAACTTTTGAAGCATTGTAAATAGGAAAAGAAGGTCAAAATACTGAAATGTCAAGTCCAGCTGACTAACAAACATGTGGAAACAATGAGGATGGGGGAGGGGACCCTAAAACTCTTCCCTAAGAGACCTGCTCCTGAGGGACAAACACTAGGAAACGTCATCCACGTTCAAGAGGAAATGCTAGTCAGTATGTCAATTAATGATGAGAGAAAATATTTGCAATTTTAAATGTATTCAATGCCCAGAGAATTCATCATCTACTCTACTGGGATGCAATCCAGAAAACTAAAGGTAATCAGAAATTTGCAAAAATGTTTGTACTATGCCATCCAACACTTGTTTTGGCAAAGTTACTGTGGATATTTCAACATGTGTTGACTTTAAAGAGTAAGATCTTGAGTTAGGCTTCTCATTTATCATACTTTAATTAAGAACATGTTACCGGCCAAATTACCCAAAGATTTAATTTTCAAAACAGTAACTTATATTGCTGGCGGCCCTGCTGTGAAAGCTACAAATGGCACTATAACTGTGTACCATAATTATCTCAAATAATTTAATGAAAACCATATTTAACTCAATATATGTTAAGAGAATAAAGGCAATTCCTACTAGACACTTTCCATGTATTTTCTTTTCACCTGAACCACATCTGTTCGCATGATACCTTCAATAGCACAGCCACTGCCTGTGTCCTTGTAATAAAACCTGCTTTGCACAACAATGTATTTTATTTATACTTTGTCAAAGCAACAACTTGGTGAGATTTTTAAGTATCAGTATCTTGGTGAGACAGCTATTTAAATGGCTGTTATCTGTGAACAAGGCCCTAAGACTAGCCTTGAGACAGAAAGTTCAGTCTCTAGGGAACCCAATTTTCACTTTGAGTTCCAGCACTTTCCCTCTTCAGCAGCTATGACTGCTCTTTGTAGAGGTTCCCTTAGTTTGCAAAAGTCTCCCCACTCTGTGCTCTAAACATGCTGCACTTGCTGGGTCCTTTACTTTATGTCCTCTGTGCTACAGACAAGAATGTCACTGAACAGGGCCTAAGATACTTTAGGTAAGAAGTTGGGGAGATAGGTGTGTGTGTGTGTGTGTGTGTGTGTGTGTGTGTGTGTGTGTGTGTGTGTGTGTGTGAACTGGGCATACCTCCAAATTCAAGCATTCAGGAGGTTGAAGCAGAAGCCTTGGGAAGCAACCAATGTTAAAATTTTGAGCTATTTTCTATACTTTGAGCTATACTTTGAGCTAAGACTTTACAGTTGTTCTTGGTGTTTGAGGTGGATAGTCCCAAATCCCCTGAGAATACCAAAATCTATAAGTGTACAACTTCTTTTATTTAAAAAATGGGACGATGCTTGCATATAACCTATGCATATCCTCTTGTGTACTCATCTGTGGATTTCTGATAACTAAGACAATACAAATACTAATTAGTTGTTAAACTGTGTTGTTTAAAAAATGATTACAAGAAGAAAAATGGCTGTATTTATACAGCAAAGATAGCTTGTTTTTAATAATTGCTGCTTGTAAGCAAACGTGGGTGTCTTGGACTTAAAGACAAAACTGTATAGTTATGCCTTATAATAATCTTAGAAAACACTAAGCTATGGTCTGAAAGTTTATTTCCCAAAATTCACACACTGAAATACACTAATCAAGGTGACAGTACCAACAAGTGTGAGCTCTGGGAGATGACAGTCATAAGGCTGAGGCATTTACAAATGAGAGGAGAGCCCTTTTGAGAGGCCAGTGGAGCTCGTCCGCTCCTCCTGGCACACCGTTACCATGGGATGCCCATGAGTGAAGGAGTTCCTCCCCAGAACCCAGGCCCCTGGCACCATGACCATGGATTCCTGGCCTCGGGACTGTGACCAATAGATTTCTCTTGCATCAAGACTATAGTCTAAACTATTATAGAAGATTAAAACACACCTTAACTGCTTTTACAGAACCAGAAACTGAGACTCAAGAAGGTTAAATAACTTACTGAGAATGTATAATCAGTGAAATTCAAAGTCAAGTTCATGTTGTTTCCCACAAAAAAACTTATCACAAGGCTCACTGCTGGCTACAAAGCAGGCTGGGAAATGTGGTGGTGGTGTTTGTTTGTTTCTTTTTTCTTTTTTTTTTTTTTTTT
>PVHP010006507.1:0-31869 GCA_004024765.1 Zapus hudsonius | reverse complement strand
TAAGCCCACACCACAAGGTGGTGGCCCTAGTGTGCGCGCTCTCTCTCTCTCTCTCTCTCTCTCTCTCTCTCTCTCTCTCTCTCTCTCTCTCTGCTTGAAAATGAATAAATAAAATTTTAAAAAATTGGTAACTGAATGGGATACCACAATTGTCTTTCTTCCATTAAAAAAAAATCATCTATATCCTGGGATGTAGCACAAATAGGCTACAATTAGATTAGCAAATAGAAAAAAGTGAAGCTTTGAATTTAGATTTACTAAGGGATTTTTCTCAAAATAAATGCTCTTTAGATTAACTTCCTGCTCTAAAAATTATTCTTAAGCCAAAAATCCAAAATAGCGCCCAAGTATCTCATATATTTCCTCCCCATGTTTATATATGGGCACACTGGATCATTTAACCATTAGATGTTTTACTGAGATATTCCTACTTGGTACAAACTTGCCTATGTTCTTGCTATTCTTATAGTAAAATTATCTGTGCACACATTAATAAATACTGGACAAAGTTACATTTCATCATCAATATCCTTATAAGGGCAAGTTTATTCAAGCAAGGTCTGACTTCAGCACTAAAATAAACACACACAGCAGGAAAACTGTGATGTATATATCTTTTGCTTTTATCAAGTCACAAGGACCTTACATTTCATGAGTACAATTAATAAAAAACATGAGCTGTCAATAAAACATTTTAGCTGCACACTTATTTAAGAATTAGTTATGCAATTTTTTTCTATATGTTAGCCAACACCTTTATAAACCACCACCAAAAATAACCAAAATTTGGAGTCCAAGGTTCACAAAAATGCCACATGGAGCAAAAAAAAAAAAAAAAAAGAAAGAAGAAAAGAAAAGAAAAGAAAAGAAAAGAAAAGAAAAGAAAAGAAAAGAAAAGAAAAGAGACAAAAAGAAAGCATGACCCTAAGCAGATTCCAGCAGGGAATATATTTTCCCGCATGCAGAGGTATTCATCATGAAACAAGGAAAAAGAGGCCCTGGATGAAAACAAAGCTACCTGACTTAAAGGCTCAGAGAATGAAGGCAGTGTACTAATTGACTCTCCCTCACACTTAAAACTACTTCACCACAGGATCTCTCAAAGTCAGCCAACCAAGTTCAGTTAAATGGGAAATACATTAATCAGTCATGAGCACACAAAAAAAATGCTTCAACCACCTGCTTTAGAGTACTAAAATTATTTTAATCAATTTTCTTTTTCTTCAAAACAATGTATTTTAAATTATCAATGAAAAGTAAACAAGACTGGCCTTCAACATCTGCTATGCAGAATAGACGGAGGTAATGAATGAAATTTCTGATCTCAAAACAAGTCACACTTGCATCTAAAATGCTGGGCTGAAACCACATAACTCCCTCCTCAAAACTAGTCATGTGATGGCTCCTTGAAGTGGCTTTCACATCAGCTACATGTGGCTTCCTTTATTTGCTTTAGTGACAAAAATATATAAATGAAAATAATAAAGCAAAGTCTCCACAGAAAGGCCAGTAGGGCACAATAATGACACTTGGTCATTTTTCAGTTTTAACCTACAGAAAATAAACTCAAGATCCAATAAAAATGTGTTTTCTATGTAACCCTTAATAAGTACCACCATTTATGTTCTGAATTAATGAAGCCTGGTTTATGCTCTTACACTCCAGTTCCATTATCAGCGAGCCTCAGAAATGTTTCTAAACCAACACTAAAGTACTAGAGAGATATTTTCCCCTCTCTATCCCCAAAATAATGAATCCCAACTGCAACACAACTTTATAAAAGAATACAAATCCCTAACAAGAT
The DNA here is from genome assembly GCA_004024765.1 of Zapus hudsonius. Taxonomy (NCBI): domain Eukaryota; kingdom Metazoa; phylum Chordata; class Mammalia; order Rodentia; family Dipodidae; genus Zapus; species Zapus hudsonius. The sequence goes on along the minus strand of PVHP010006507.1, from coordinate 30,065 downwards.
CTATTCTCACTCATACTTCCTAAGGAAATAGTATTAGTGTAGTAATGGTGAAGCTCAGAATTGACAGTCAAGACTTCTGGTGTCCAAACACCCATTCCAGGCCCCACTCAGGTAGATACAGAAGGTACTGCTGCTATGATAAGTGATGAAGTCAATCCTCCTGCAAGCCAAAGGACTTAAATACCTTAACACATTTTACAACAGAAAGCTCCCAAAATATCAACACTTCATTTACCATTGGCTTACTGGGCCAGTGAAGAATCAAGTAGCCTACAAATTAACAGTGTTCTCTCCAATTGTAAAGGTGAAAAAATTTACTGAAAAACATATGCAAATAAGAAACAGACATCTCTCCCTTGAATTGCATCTCTCACTCTGAAATTGAAAAATATCCAAGGAAGCACTAAACAAAAATCTCTGGACATCTTTGAACAATGTATGGTTCGAAACATGCGCAGAAAGACTACAGTTTAAGCCAAGAAACCTGGGGCAAGCAGCTTGATTTTTTTTTTTTAATAGATCCATGAGAATCGTAGAGATGTGACAAGTCTGCAGATCTGTGAATGCACTTGTTTTTCTGAAAAACTTAACTCAGAAAATAGGTTTAGGTAAACTCTCAGACAAATCTACTCAAGATAAATTGAAGCCAAAAAAATTTTTTGATAGTTTAAAATAATCTAAATCTTAAACAGGGCGTGGTGGTGCACGCCTTTAATCCCAGCACTCGGGAGGCAGAGGTAGGAGGATTGCCATGAATTCAAGGCCAGCCTGAGACTACAGAGTCAATTCCAGGTCAGCCTGGGCTAGAGTGAGACCCTACCTCGAAACCCCCCCCAAAAAAAAAAATCTAAATCTTAATCTAAAAAAAAGGCTAGAATAGAGGATAAGGTTAGCAAGATTAAATCAAACTGAGGTGTCATTTTAAATTTTGTGTTTAGAATAACATAGTAATTACAAACTCCACAAGGAAGGGCAACTGGCTTACAGATTTGTCACAAAAAAAAAAAAAAGGCCCTGTGGGAGGGGTGTTGAAGGGAGTTATTATGGAAATTAATGGTAGTGTGTAAAGGATCCAACTTAGGCTACATCAATTAAAAAGTATGATAATGAAAAACCATCACTGCTTCTCTTTTATACAGAAATATCTCATACATTTTGTTGTAAGAAAAAAAAAGATAGAATTATGCGTCAGGTGTCCGGCTAACCGCTGGGGAGATGGAATGCATAAGATCTACCCTCAAAGATCTCAGTTAAGGGCTGGAGAGATGGCTCAGCGGTTAAGGCACTTGCCTCCAGTGCTTAAGGCCCGGGGTTCAATTCCCCAGGTCCCACATACTGGTTCGTTCTCTCTCTCTCTCTCTCTCTCTCTCTCTCTCTCTCTCTCTCTCTCTCTCTCTCTCTGATTGAAAATGAATAAATAAAATATTTTAAAAAAAAAGATCTCAGTTAAAAATGCTGCAAACACTGTTGAGATATCTATCACGTGGGAAGCATAGGCCTAAAAAGACCAGAGTTTTATAGAGAAAAGACACAGTGGAAGATCCAAAACTATCCGTGAAAGGTCTGCCTTGGATTCTAAAATGGTTCAGCTCAACACAGGCCTTATGGCACTGGGTGGAATCCAAACTACTCAGGAGGCTGGGGCAGAAAGATGGCAAGTTCAAAGCCAGCCAGCAACTTAATGAGATAAAATGGGCTAGGGCTGGCAGCTTACTGGGTAGAGTGCTTGTCTGGCATACATGAAGCTCTGGGCTCAATCCCCAGTACCACCAAAAAATAAAAAATAAGTGAAATTACAAAAGGTCACTTAAGTTTGTTTCTATCAATATTAATTATAGACCAAACACAGACATTCACAATGCATCTGTAGCTAAAAATGTTCTCACTGCTCTTAAGAACTACTTACTTTAGAAAACTGGAGATTTAAATTCAATACAAAATAAATACTTTCAGAATTCATATATTCATATAAGGACCATATAAATAAATGTCTACAAATGAGTGAGACAAAAGCCACTCACATGATAGGAAGTGGTGTAATCATGTGCTCATCTTAAGAGAAAATTAATCAAGAAGGGAGACAGGAAGGGAACAGAGGCTGATATGGGAGGGCAGCAGCAGGAAGGAGGTAGAGCCTTTGAAAGGCCTGAACTGAGTGACATGCCTCAGTGACTGGATGGATGGTGGTAACACCACCAGGACAGGAAACACCAAACAGATTCCCCACTTTATTTGCACCACACCCATACATAGCAACCGTAGTAGGGCTTGACAAACAGTCCCAGAGAAACACGAGGCTGTAAATAGAGATGTGCTAGTCATCAGTCCACAGGCAGTAATGAACCCTCGACTTGAATGAAACAAGACCGCCGGGAAGGACGCGTAAAGGGATACGAGAACATTAACACGCAGGACTCGGTCAAGAGGAGCTGGCAAACACCCCAAAAGAAACCCATGAAGTGAAGGAAGAAGTGACCTAGAAATCAAAGAAGACAGAAATCAGGAATTGAACAGAAGCTTTGCAAACTGTCTGAGTAGAATAGTAGAGACCGCCAAACCACAAGGAGAGAAAATGGGAAGGGAGTGGGGAAGTATAGTCTTAATGCAAATTATTTCTAGAAGTAGAAGGCTTGACATTCAAAGGAACTGTCTAACAACAAAATCCCTAGCACATTATTGACAGCTCTTCTGCAAAGGCACATGCTAGGCATTTTTTATGACAGCCTTACAGTATTTATACCATCACTTCCAATGTTCAAGAAAAAAACACAAATTCAAAACGGGTACTTGACTTGCCCATGGAAATGTTGCCACATGGAAAATACGGCATTTAAATGCAAGTTTGTTTTTTACAGCTGTGAACTAATGTTTGCCCTACCTTGTTGCTAGCTCCCCATCAATGGAAATAACCTGAAACGTTGGGAAGGAGGAAGTGGCCTCTTCACCTCCTGACAAGAGTCTCCCTCTCTCTCTTTTAAGTCGTTGAACTAGTTGACTTTCCTTAACAGTCCATGATTCTGCTCCATTATGCTCTACCTACAAGTCAGTTCTGATAGTAACAGACCTGCAGACACAAACACCCATCACCCCATTTGCAGCACCATCTTTATTTTAGAACAAGCTCAGTGTCACTTAAAACACTCAAGAAAATTAATATTGGATACATGTACTTTTGCCAAAACTGAAAATGCAGTCTGTGAAGGTAATTCATCACTCTCTCCTGCACTCCCACAGCAGGCCCTACCACGAGTAAGGAGAGTAATACCTCTTACATTGTCATATGAACTTGACTTCTGTCTCTCACACTGGACAGTAGCCTTCAGAGAATGCCTACTTTATGCTGTGTTCCAGAACAAAGTGCTGAGCCCAGGCCAGCAGTGGACACTAAAACTTTAATGCATACACTGACAATGAATGCATGAATTACAAAGGGCATTTTCAGAAGTGGCTTCAGTACTCATTTTATACTCAACAGGTTACTCTTGATTATTAAGAGAATAGTTTTTATATCAGAGTAGGGATATGAGTAACACAAATGACAAAGGACGTGACTTTAAAATGAAATGAGACACGAAACTTCACTCTTAAAGAAGTTCCTGAAATACAGGCATTTCAATAACTACTAGCAAAAATTTAAATTATTCAATTGACTAAATTGATTTTTTAATATTTTTTATTTATTTGCATGTGAGAGAGTATAGGCACACCAGGGCCTTCTGCCATTGCAAATGAACTCTAGATGCATGCATGACATTGTGCATCTGGATTGATGTGGGTGTTAGGGAAATGAACCCAGACTGGCAGGCTTTGCAAGAAAAAGCCTTTAATCACTGAGTCATCTCCCTAGTCCCAAATTTCGGGGGATTTTTTATTATTCACTTATTTATTTTCAAGCAAAGAGAAACAGAGAGAAGAGAGACAGAGATAATAGGTATGCCAGGGCCTCCAGGTAGTGCAAATGAACTACAGATACATGTACCACTTTGTGCATCTGGCTTTACATGAGTACTGGCAAATTAAACCCAGGTCGTTAGGCTTTGCAGGTAAGCACTTTAATTGATGAGCCACCTCTCCAGCCCCCTAAATGTTTTATTGTCAGACTTGAAACTTCTATTCTTTAAAAAGTTGTTTTCATCTTAAATATATAGGTGATTCTGGAATTTCAAAAATGGTATCCTTGGGGAAATGTCTGAAAAGAGAAAGCTTCATAAGACCCTTTGAATTAACCTAGAGGTGCTCACCTCAATGTTCCAGGATCTGCTCAATTGACGGGCCTGGCTCCCAAAGGCAAAAAAATTCCCCATTGCGGGTACCCATAGATTTGCTCATAACCTGACCTTAGATTGCACAGAGCACTCGCCTGAGAGAACTGTCACCAGATATGCTTGGAGAAATAGAAGAAAGCAGTTTCCAGGAATGCTACTAGAATACATGGAAACTTAAGATCAAGCAGACGGGTGGCTACACACTGCTCACCTTCCTGCATAACCTGCAGCTGCAGCCTCACCTTGTCTTCAATGTTTGCACACTACTACAGAGCCCAGGGCAACACAGCACAGTATTGAGAAACATTGGAAATGCAGTTGCAAGGCCCTGGCCTCTTTCAAGTCTCCTGGAACTTATTATCAAATTACATGCAAAGGTCTTAGAAGCCCCTCAGATTGCACACAGTGAAAGCAGGCAGAAGCAGCAGGTGTGGCCCTGATCAAGTAGGATGCTGAGCTGCCTTAGGGGTGTGACTTTAAAAGTAACCTAGGGTTGTGCTTCTGTTACCACTAGGGTGTCCTTACCTGTAAAGACTGTAGAAAGTCACTGTTTTAAATACAAGTGAGGGTTAGATATTAAATGCCTTGAAACTGCTGGGGAAATGAAAGATGAATCATAGAAACTAAGGGTATAATGAGAGTGGCAATCCTCACCCACTCAAGGACATCATGGGATGCTAGACAGAGCCCACCTGTTAAGACTTCTGAGTCCCAGGCAGTTTAAAAGACAGAGAAGAACAAAGTGCCTGTAGTGAAGGGACTGGACCCCAGGAGCTGGCAGTCCATGGAAAAAAAATGACCAAGATGACCCTTTGTTCACCTGCATTTTCAGGAAACTCTGACAACAGGGCTTGAATCTAAAGGAAAACCACAAGAATACAGAAGGATCAGGAAGCCACCCTGTGTGAGGTGTCAGCTAGAAGACTAAGAACAAGTGTGCTGTTTTTACTATCAAATGAGCTCCCTTGGGGGGGGGGCAGATAAAGTTCATTCTCTGGACCTTTTGAAGGCAAAGAACAACAAATGTATCTTCAGAGACTGCAGTCTATAGGAAACATTGCTTACAAGCCAGGATATCCAGGACAACGGAGGAGGAGGAGGTCTGATGAAGGGGCTCTCCCTCACGAAATCTATGCATGCCATGGCTGGAGACCCATCAGTCAGGAAGGTTAGAGAGAGCTTCTGCATTAGGGGTGGCTTTAGCTAAACTTCTCCGGTGCTTCCAACTATAGGAATCTAATCTGTTCATTATCTAATCAGCCCAAACCTGAACAAAGCTAAGAAGCTAAGGTTTCTTTTGTATACTGTGATGTTCCTCAGCACACAATGAGAGTTCTGGTTCTGGGCCAAATGGTAAAGTAGGTAGATTTCCAAGCTGCTTCCAACTATATAAATCTTAAAATGTTAAGTTTCGACCGTTATTCAGCATACCAGGTCACACTGACTATCAAAATAAGTGATAATTATTTATTCTGAGGTCCCCAATAATCTCTTACAATATTAAATGCTCATTGCCTGATTAAAAAGTTTTAAATTTGTAACAATGTTGATACTTGTAAGTACTGGCACAACATTTGAGTGAGATCTACTACAGAAAGAGGCTCCCAACACTGGAAACCTTAATTAAATCGCAGTTCAGCTTTTCTTATTCGGACTACATAATCTCTCAGTTCCTGTCACAATTTAAAATCCTTTAATCATCATCACGGGGACTTTTTTCTTTTCAACATACTCCAAAATTTTACACATCCACTTCTGTAAGGGCACATGGAATGAGGCCACAGGCTCAGAAAGAATTCTGACAATGCCCGGGGGTAACAGAGTCCTTTCCAGTTGGCAAATGCATATAGACAGAAGTTAATAATGAGACTTGTATGTGGGGGTATGGGGGGACTGCACGGTTGGTTTCCTTCATCTGAAATGCCTTGAAAGGAACTGGTTTCTATGCTAGGGAGACAGAAGCAACCTGGCTCATCTGAGAGAGAAGGCAGGTACTATTTCAGAATGCAAAGAAGATGGAGCTGGGAAAAGATCCTCCTGCTTAATTGAGAGGTATACCTGTCCCCTGCTTGAATGAGAGGCATGCCATGTCAAATGAGGGCTGTGCTGTTCTGTTCCATGGTCTTCTCTAAGGAGACACAGTTCAGAGTGATGCCTCCCTGACAGTGTGAATGGAAGGGCTGGACTTTTCTAACACTACTTAGATACAGACAAAGTTATGAGCTGTCTCTACACTTATATGGAGTGTGAAGGTTTATTGCTGGTATAGTCACGCTCTGCTATTTCCTATTGGGTATGCAATCTATTTCACTTCTGTTTTAATTCTCAAACACGGTATTTTTATTCATGTGCATTTGCACAGTGTGATGTTTATTCCAGGCCCCTCAGTTGCTCCTCACACAGCCCTCCCCCATAGCTAGTTTTCTGAGAAGAAATTATCTCCAATGATTGACAAAATTAATCTGCACACTATCCCCACCCCTACCCCTGGTGCTTGAGTTGAAAGCTAGGACCTTGTACATGCTAGGAAAGTGCTCTACTACTAGGCATAGTATCCGCCCCACACCTTAAATGAACTGAGATGCAATAAAAACCATGCATGCCCCTACCGTGATACTTCTACGAATGGGCATACAGGGAGAAATCATGTAAGCCCAAGTAATGTGGGTAGTTCTTAATCTCATGAGAACACACCTACAGGTCTCAGACTCACAAAATTCAGAAACTCATCAGATGTTTACAAGCTGACCAAGACAAGATCTACAAAGTTTCAAAACAACTGGCTACTTTAAAAACGTCAATCCACTAAGACCTCAACAATAAAGCAGCCTTAATACTCACTCACCATGACTCAGGGAACTGAGCGGAAGAGGGGGCGGAAAGATTTTAAGAGCCATGGTGGGGGAAAATATCCAGAGACATCACCCCCCTCAGTAACAACATACAAAAGGGGGTGGGATCCAGTTTTCCCATGGAGGAGGATATCCAGCTGACTGGGGACAGGGGAATTGGGGATAGCAACATATAATTCACTCATTCAGTGTATGTAAATATGGATAATAAGATATAATTTTAAAAAACTTCAGTCCATCTCATCCAGTGTCTATTAATTTACAGATGTAACTATACATATCAGATGTCTAGTGTATAGCAGGCTCTCTGCTAGGGCTGAAAATACATAGATAAATGGAACCAGGTTCCTCTTTTCTGGGTCCTTCGCTTCCTGAGAAGAGGCAACCATCACAGCGACCTGCTCCTCTCAAGGTGCTCTGTGGGGGATAAAAAAGCTGAGTCCCTTTATTTCAACTAAAGCTGCCAGAAGAGATGCAACAGAGAGAAGACAAGACAGCATAAGAACTGAGGACTGAGTGAAGAGGATTGAGTGATCAGAAATGCCACTGGCTCCATAACCAGGCCAATACAGAGGGGTGTGTTTATGTGTACTTGCTTAACATTGTACATAACGAACCAACAAAACCCACCCACAAAATGCAAACACAAAGTAACCCAAACCCTGAGTCAGATTCTTATTGTAAGAGACTGTATTGTGCTTTTCATTTAGTTTGATAAAATGACATAGCTTATGTGATACTTAAAAACAAATGTCAACAGATGGCACAAAGCCCACTCAGCAGAAAATAAGGAGTGAAAATAAGGAGCTGTTGCCTTATTTCTTTAATGTCTCACGACCCATCCATCTTCCCACTGGAGAGCATCCAATGACATGGGGGAGGGGAGCAGAAGATGCCAAGAAGTTACACTGGAGAGGGCTGTATATAGATTACGAAAGCATTACAGAAAATAATACTTTAAAATCTAAAAAAAAGGGGAGGGGTTGCTGTTTGTTTTGTTGTTGTTGTTTGGGGGACTGGACTATTCAGTTTTATTGTCTCCTAAAATTTCTCAGGTATTCTCTTGAGATCCATATCTGTGCTATAGTTAAAATATATAAATCATACAATAAATGAAGATTAAATGATTAGCATAACTTGTGGTGGTTTGATTCTGGTATCCCCCACATACTTATGTGTTCTGGATGTTAGCTCCCCAGTTGATGGCAGTTTTGGAACTGGAACCTTGTTGGAGGTGTATTGTGGACAAGCTGATGGGGGTTATAGACAGACTCCCCTTGACACACTCTCCTGCTGCAGGAAGTGATGTCCAGCCTCTGCTCAAGCCATCGTTTTGTCTACCATCATGGAGCTTCCCCTCAAGTCTGTAAGCCAAAATAAATCCTGTCCTCCCACAAGCTGCTTCTGGCTGTATGTTTGTTACAGCAGGGAGAAACTGACTGCAACACTTGTCAAAAATGTATTTCCCTGAAGGGAAATATTAACCAAAGGGAAAGGGAAATATTAACCAAAGGGGGAAAAAAAAGGAAGACCTAGGTGTGGTGGTAGACATCTTTAATCCTAGCACTTGGAAAGCAGAGGTAGGAGGATCCTTCAAGTTCAAGTATATAAGCTTCAGTAGACATAGTCATCTTAAATGACCAAGCAACAAAAATGTCTTCAACATATCACCTTAACAATGTTCCTTCTCATATCCAACTCTTGAATGGACCGGAGAAGGACTTCCATCCACAAACCACAAGACTCAAAAAGATTTGTCTCCTTGCACTGCTTCCCGTAGCACATGAAAGTCATTCAACAAAAAAAGTTTTTATTCAGTACCTAATAGGCAAAGCATTGCAGGAGACACCAATGGTCTGGCAAGACTGACCATTATTTTACAGCCTTAACTTTAAATATGCATATTGACAAGTAGTTTTATATACTTCCAAGTATATGCAACAACCTAAGAGAGACAGTTTAGAAACTGACACACCAGAATGTCCAAGATATTCTAATATTACATATAAGAAACTGAACATTTCAATAAGAGATAATTTCTCAAAGAAAGAAAAATGATATAGTGATTCATGACATTTTCTTTTAAATTGGATATATGTGTGTGTGTCTGTCTGTCTGTCTTTCTCTCTCTCTTGATCTCTCTGAAGATCAATAACAATTCTTCTGGTTTTATAACTGTAAAAAGTACATGAAATTGACACACCACTAGAAGGTGGCATATATCAGAACCCAGAGACAATTTCAATGAAACTATTGTATCTTCATGCTAGTTTCCTCTTTCTGCAGATACATTCAGTATTTCCAGTTGCATCACACAGAAGTTAAGGAGAAACACAATAAACAATTTTTAAAAATCAGGTTGGAATGAATTTTCCAAAGCAAAGATTAAGGTATAAAAAGAAACTCACAAACCTGTGTTCCTTTCTATGATGGCTGGTGCCCTAGCTGGAAAGACTAGCCATGTAGATGTATATTTTACTTCAGATAGGAAATATAATAGATAATTTCACATAAGAAGTAGAATTATAAAAATTAAGTTAACATTTTTAAAATGTCACAAGGACTAAAGATTTAATTTTACATAGTAAGTCCTATCTCACTGCCCCATGGCTAGATTTTAAAAAGCAATAAAAGACGAAGCAGCATTGGAAGATATTTTCACTAAGTGTTTGCAAGAGAAAAAAAATTTTTCAAACCACAACAGTATAAGGTCACCACTAAAGCAGAGGCATACAACAGCACCCTCCAAAATAAAAATAAATAAAACTACTTCAAAGGTGAGAATACTATTTCTATTTCTAAACATATATTTACCTGAAAAGACAGCAACATTTTACAGTATTTCTTCAACAAGCCTTGTGCCAAGATTACACCAGTTACAGCATTTATCTCCAGAATGTTAGATTTCGGGTAATACAGAGTTGCATCGAACTATTTAATGTAGCTAGTCATTTAGTAAAGCAACAAGAGAAACAAACATGATGGTGTCACAAATAATACAAAAAAAAGATATCCATTTTCAAGCAAGCAAAGCCTTTTTACTACTGGAAATCAACTTGTTAACCTACATTCTAGTCCCACCTGTACCATTCTATCTATTGTCTCAATTTCTTTAAATATATACAAAGTATTTTTTAAAGTGGCATCATAAGCTACTGGTGTTAAACCCAAGGCGTTCATGGCTTTCAATATTACTGATGAATATTGACTGACTGTGCTGGCTATTCTCAAATGACCTAAAATTACCCAACATGTTGTTGTTAGGAATTCTCTGTCAGCAGTGACTGACTTTCTATTCCCAAGGGAACAAACTCAAGTGTAACCACTTGGCCTTCCATATTCTGTGTCATGACCCAATAGACTTCAGAGTGAGTGGAGGGTACATAGCCTGGTGTTATAATAAGCTAAAATCATAGAAGTTTTCAAGACCACACCCTTGTGAATACCAGGAGGCTGCTACTGAGCTGGGGAGATGGTTCAGCAGTTAAGAGATTGCTATGCCACTAAATTGCTGAAAAACTGACATTATTTTTTAGTAATTACCAGAACTTTGTTCCATGAATCATTGCCTTTCTTCACAGTTCTGCAGGTGGCTATGTATTTTCATATTTTTCATATAATGTTCAAAATTGTAATTTGGGTTTGTTAAAAGAAGAATATCTCTATAAAAATGCATTTTTCCAATGAAAACTCTAAATGGATTCTTTATGTGGTTTCGTAGTTTCAACTTTACACATGGGTAACACAAAAAAAGAAAGATAAGAAAAATCACAAATTACTACCTTAAATAGGTCATAAAGAACAAACATTCAGAAAAGTCTATTTTAACTTTTATGTTAGTATAAACATCATTACTTAAACTTTAAGGTGATATTTTTCCACATTTTGAGTGTCCATTTAAAGTAAGGATTCTCCCCCATTCTTAAAAAAAATATAGTATAACTAGAATGTCTCTAGATCTGTTTCAGTTGTTCCTGTAAGCCTTAAATTTATAAAAATGCTTTGAAATCTATGAATTTATATTATTACTTTATAGATGTCCTGAAAGGAAATATTACTAAATAGAGCAACCTAATTTATAATGAAGAGCTTGAATCTGCAATGCTATTCACTTAATGCTGAAAAGAATTTACTCACTCAAGTGATAGAGCTATGAAATCTATAGTATTAATCATATCAGCAAATCCCTTTCTTTATAACTAGTGCTGATGTAAACTCTACCCAACAAACACTGATCTTTAATGATAATAATTTTAATCATAATGAACTAATGAGGTTTCACTATACTCAAATGGAAACCCGGACACATGACAGTAAAAAAAATGACAGTATACTAAATTCACAATAAGCTCTTCTTACTACATCACTGGTATTTGTCACACCATTTCAAAATCCAAATATGGCAGTCAGGACTGGTAAACCATATTCGGGTTTGCTGGTTAACTCGCGATATGAGCAGTGTTTCTCATATAGAAATACTAATGACTAACATGTTCTTTTACTTAACAATTCACTTTACAAACTGCACATTCTTGCTTCTTTTATCCTAGAAATCTTCCCAGAATTTTACTAGGTGTACCAAGAGTATAAAGGTGAAAATGTGAGAACACAACTAATTTCCCATGATTTAAAAAAAAAAATGTATGCAAAAGTCAACAGTGCACCACCTACAGTTGCTGACAGAATCCCCACAATTCTCGGAATTTACCCCTGAAAATCTGCCAGCATATCTGAAATTTCTATTAAAATAAGTTTGGGATAAGGTCAAAGGTCCATTACAAAATACTTGAAGATGGGAAAAGAATTGTCCAGATATGTACCACAACCATGCACTCACCATCACACAGTTTTATTTGCTCAAAGTTTTAGTTCTGTAGTCAAAAGGGAACATGAGGGCCAATGAATGATTAGAGAGAGAAACAGGTTGAGAGAACTGAAGAGAAGCCCAATTTGCCATTGGCCTTCAAAGGGCACTGCAGAGAAAACCAGACCACAGGGTATATGGAGGGGAAGGGGAAAAGAGAAGATATACTCTTCTATTGGATTATCTTCACTTTTTCTCTTTTGCAGTATTGTTTATATTTCCTGAAAAACATAATGTAGACCAGGCAGGGTACTGCTATAATCCCAACACTGTTTAGGCTGAGGAAGGAGGATCATAAATCCAGCTTGAGCCATATTACCAGACTGTCTCAAAACACAAATACAACATAAAAGAATGCCTCATACACTAACGTTTTAATATAGATCAAATTATTCTGATTTCAAACAATTGGCATAAAAATGTTCTCACTGATTTTCCACAATTTTCAACTGTTTTAAATCTAAGAACAATCTAATGAAGCCAATCTAATGAATCTAATGAAGGCTTTTTTGCTTTGTTTTGTTTATCAAAATAAATGCTTCCATCTCCACTGCCATCATTCGCTTTCATTCTTAAAAATTACAAAAAAAAATCAACCAGGTCTTGGCACACACAGTAGCAGATTGGACAGATCTCCAAAATAACAGAATTGACACTAAAACTCGACCTCCATTTCTTAGGTGGAATTCTGGGAATGCAAATCAAGAGAGCTGTCATCAGATTACTACAAACAGGACCCCAAGCATGGCTCCATTTGTAAACAGCACTGTATCACATAGTAAGAGCCAGAGCACAGCAATAAAGATAACTGTAAGCAATCAGCAAGGCCTGCCAAGGGGATGGTTTGAATATTCCCTATTTCTACATGGATGCGCAAAAGAAAACGCATAGGGAGCACAAATAATTCTTCCAAGGATAATTCATTTCTCGAGTGAATAAGGAATAAGAAATTAGATGAATACAAAATCTGGAGTATAATTGTGTTTTCATAAACTGTATTTTCCAATTTTTTTCAAATATGGAAAATAATTGGATAATTTGTCTTCTGTTCAGATGCATGCTCATTTCCACTGGTCAAATGTGTATATATATATACTCAAAGGAAGAGAGCTAGATTATCATCTCTAAATACTAGTCTTGGAAATCTAATCTATGACAAAATGTTGACTAGAACTTTGGGTAATGACTCTTAAGCCAACAACAAAAAGTGTGAAAGATAAGACAATATCAGTGTGCCCATGTTAAAAGTCAGGAGTGATTAAGGAAATATGTTCTCTATAAACGAAACTCCCCATTAGGCTCCCCATCAAAACAAATGTGTGATCAGATTAAGTTTCCCCATTTTGAGTCTATAGCCCACATTTATATTTTACTCCTGCAAAAACATATAAATCAATTTTTTTGGAGTTATGGGAGTGTGTGCTGGTATGAAGAGTCATTTATAATAATATTCCCATGGAACATCAGATAGACAAAAGCACTATGGAATGGGTGAACTGGCTCTTCCATGTTAACTAAAGACATCAAGACAGAATTCATATCCAGTTGTTTTTACCTTGTTTACTTGATGAAAATGACATGAATAACAATGTACATTAAGAAACAAAATTCTGTGATTTATAACAGGGGTTGAACTTTCAACTCATTCACTTGGTATCATCTGAATTGCAAACTTCACCTTGTTTTGAAAATAACAGATCATAACCTACAGATTGGAACTACAGCTAAACTTCATACATTAAGGAGATACTGGTCATTCTTTCAGGCAAAAGTTGTTCCGTTTTAAATTTTCAACAGCAGCTTTTACTACAAACCAATTCTTTGGAATGAATCTGCCTTGAATGTTTACATAAGGATCCATGCATGTTGAAATAACAGTTGTGCATCTGTAGTTCCATTTCAAATCGATTTTACAAAGCTCTTTCCTTGCTAGTGTGGTCTGTGTACCCTGTCTGCAATGAAGCAGAAATGATTACGATATAAACAAAAGAGAGAATATTTTATTTTCTCTAAGAAATGAGAACACAATTTTCCCCATCAGCACACACACACACACACACCCCACCCCTACTTGAAAAACTAGCAAACCTGAAAGGAGCAAGGATCCTCCGTGAAACCCCATAGAGAGGGTTACTTCACCTAAGTGCTCCTGGAGATTTGATGGCTTTGCACTCTAGCTGCATGCCCTAGCTACATGAGATACCACTTCAGTTCACACAGCGCACACACATGCACCCACACCCCCACTAAGGCTGATTCCAATTCCAGAGGCCCCTCTGCACCCCCTGGTGCCCTTTTCTGCTCAGTGTCCTGACCCACAGAGTAAGGGACACTGCTAAACCCTGGGGATCTGTCCTGGAGCCTCACTCATCATTCTTCCAAGATTCACTGGATCGTTCCTGTTCCTCCCCCACTCTATTGGAATATGAAGGTGGCCACTGTTGTTCCCCTCCTCGACCCATGCATGCATCCCAAAGCTCTTAGTTGGCACTGGAGAGCCATCCCCACGAGAAGTCCACGGATCCCTATCCTGGGCAATCAATCGGCAGGGCAAACAGCCCTTTACAGCGGGTGCCAGGGGCGCGGGGAAGGAGCGCTTCCCACCCGGACGTGCAGGAGCAATGACAGGTAGGCGGCGGGCGGCCGGCCGTGGCCGGGAGGTCTCCCCAGGCGCGCGGGGGAATCCCGGGGCAGCGGCGGCGGGGGCTCGGGGCCGCCCCGGCCACCCTTCCCGGGGCGAGCGCCCCCGCCACGCGCGGAAGGCAGCTCCGGGCTCCCCCCACGCTCTCCCGCGCTCTCGCGAGTCCTGTGCAGGCCTTTCCAGGAGGGGGAGGGGGCGCCCGGGGAATTGCTGCAATGGAGCGCCCCGAGAAGCCTGCCAGAGGGAGCCGGTCGGTGGAAAGCCGCGGCCACATAAAAATGCCATATTAATTTTTTTAAAAAGCCATAAATCAGCCCTCCCACTGCCAGAAAAAAAAATAAGAAAACCCTGAACCCGATCCCGAGGCGAGCCCGCGAGCAGCCACCCACTTCCTATTTCTGTCACAGCAGCTACACCCTGCCAGCAGCCTCCCCCGGCGCCCCCGCCGCCGCCGCCGCCCGCCAGGCTCAGCCATTTGCCCACGGCCGGGGCGGCGGGGCCGGGTGGGCGGCGCGGGGGAGGGGGCTCCGGGGTGGCACCAGATCCTAGAAGGTCCGGGGCCGGAGCCTGGAGAGGAGAAGCCCGGGCGGGGGAGGGGAGGGCCGCCCAAGGCCCCCGGTGCACCGGGGCGAGCGCCGCGCGCTCCGCTTACCTTTCACCACCCTGTCGGTCGTCGACAACTTGGGATCAATCGCCTTGGGCTCGGACATCTCCAGCCGCCGGGGGGACAGCGACGCGCTGTAGGTCCGTCCGACTGCACACCCCGACCGGACCGGCGGGCCAGACACCGAACGCCGCCGCCGCCGCCGCGCTGCACGCCGCTCGGCCGGAGCTCCGGGCGCTGCGCCGGCTGCAAAGTTACTGCTTCTCGGCGTCCCTCCGCCGCCGCCGCCTTCACTCCTCCGCCGCCGCCAGCCCCGCCGACTCGCTCGTTCCGGGCTGCGCGTGTGTGCTGGTTATTTATTTATTTTCTGAGCACGCCTCCCGGTTCTTCTTTTATTCCTCGGGGACGGGGGATGGGGAGGAGAAGCGCGCCCAGGAGCACCCACCCCGGCACCGAGACCGGGCACCGGCGCAATGGAGCCCCACGCGCGCACACGGCCGGGATTAAGCCCGATCACATGGGGAGGGCCGGGGGCGAGGGAGGAGAGGCAGGGCCGCGGATGTCAGTGCCACCAGCCGCGCCTCGGCGTCCCGGGTGGCGGAGAGGCGGCTGCTGCTGTCGCCGCTGCCTCCGCTGCCGCTGCCGCGGCTGCTTCCCCGCGCCGATCGCCGCTGGGTGCCGCCGAGGACGTCCCGCCGCCGCGCTCGCCGCTGCCTCCGGGCGCCGCTCCTGCCCTCACACCAGGCTTCAGCCGCCGAGCTCGCAGATACAGTCCCGGGCACCACCTCCCCTCCTCCGCCGCCTCCGCCGGCCGCCGCCACCCGCCTCCGCCTCCGCCTCCTCCCCTTCCTCCAGCGCCCGGGCGGCCGCCTCCGCCCCTGGGGCCCGCCTCCCGGCCTCCCGCCCCGACGTCGCAGCTCCGCGCGCTCATTGGCTGCGGCGCGCGTCGCTCACGCCGACGCCCCGCCCCTCGCTCTGTTTTCCCGGGGCTGCTCGGCCCGCTGCCGCCGCCGCCCCGCGGCTGCTCAGGTGTCGCGGTAGTTGGCTTGGGTAAGATGAGCGAGGGGCTCGGGTCTGCCTCCCCGCACACACCCCGGCCGCGAGAGTAGCCCGGGGCGGACCGAGGCTCTGGGGTGTGCGTGGTCCGCGGGAGGACCGGAGGGGAGGCGGGGACCCGGGCCAGGCGGCCCGCCAGGGGCGACCGGAGGAAGGAGCTGGAGCCCGCGGCAGGCGCTGCTGCGGTCGCCGTCCCAGCTGTCCAGGGAGAATCGCCAGGGTGGCACCCAATCAACTCTTACCTTGGGGACCCGCCGGCTGGGCCTGGGACAGGTGCACCTGGTGCTCCCTCCGTGGTGGCGGTGACTGTACCCTCCACGGGCGAGCACAGCTTCGCAGGAGGGGGCGCTGTCCAAAGTGGGCTTCAGCCCCCGCGCGACGCGGCAGCAGGTTCCCCAAGGAAGATGGGGACCGGGCCTAAGTGACTGGAGCCAAGCTCGGCGACCCAGGGTGTCCTCGGGGTCCCCAAGGAAATAGGACACGGGAGAGGTGGCCTTACCCTGTTCACACAAGCACACAGTCACTGGTGAGCACAGGTGACCCCAAAATTTCCCGTTCCCTCCATTCAGCCCCTTGGATCTCCAGATACCTCAGAGCCTTGGTGCCCAATGGGGATTCCCACTCTCTGCCCCCGTGGAGGGAAAGTAAGGGACAGAGTGTGTGACCCCGTGGGCCTTGTTAGTGGTCCAAATGCTCCTTTCTAGCCGCAGAAGCTGGGGAGGTGTCTCCCTCTGCAAGAAGGTTCTCTGGGCACAGCCGGTCATTCTGGCCAATCATAGCTCCAAGGACCAGCAAGGAAATTATGAAGAAAGCTGAATAAATTTCTCACCCTCGTCTTTCCTATTTTATTTCTAAATTCCTTCAATATCAAGTTTTTCCTATTTCCTGAATTGGACCATGGGTCCAATAAAAAACCTATTAAAGGGTTTAGGAAGCTAAGAGATGGAGCCAGGAGACCTTTTTTGGCGACAGGGATTAGATTAAGCTCAAACTAAAAAAAAATAATAAGTTTTAATAGCAGACTGGTGGCACTGAAGCATGGAGGAGTGTGTGGCTGGCCAGGAATTGGGGCAAACACTGGACTCTGCATGTCTCAGCCAACTAAAGGGATGGGGGTGTCCCAACAGCAGAGGGAGGCTGCCCTGGGTGGGTAGGTTCCACTGACTGATTTGCAGCCACAGAATATATGTGCTATTTAAACAGACAAATCATCCAGCAGATATGTATTGTGCTTTTTATATATGCCATACACGCTAAGGTAGATCATATGGCAGTGAGGGAGGGGAGTAAGTGAGTGAATTCAGCCAAGAGTCCAGCAGAACTTTTAGGGAACATGAAATTATGAGCTCGGAGAGAGGTCACTGTAGTCTCCTCAGGAAGGGGTTGTTGAAAACAGCACCCTGGGCAAGGGCAGAGCTAGTTGCCAAGGCAGATTTGGGAAGTTGGTTTTTGGCCAGATGGCACACAGAGAGAAAAGAATGCCAAGATGGGTGAGGAAGACCTGCTTCAGGAAAGACCAGGAAAACAAATCCAGTGATACTCATTTCGAAGGCATAGGAAAACCACTCCTGACCTAAGATCAGAGGATTAAAATGTTCACAGAATAGAAAAGTTTTATGATCGAGCTAGAACCTAAAGGCACACCTTTCAGACACACCCTTGAGTCCGCTACACGTCTAGCTAAGGTATGTGTGGGAAATAAAGTTATGATTCATAATCGCTTTACAACTTTTTACCATCGTTACATAGTCTTAATGTCTTTGTATCATTCCATAACTGTTGCAAAACAGGCACGTCTTAAATAAAATTAGACTCCTCTCTAAGTACAACTACACAGGAACATATTAGCC
This sequence comes from Zapus hudsonius, assembly GCA_004024765.1. Lineage (NCBI taxonomy): Eukaryota > Metazoa > Chordata > Mammalia > Rodentia > Dipodidae > Zapus > Zapus hudsonius. The sequence goes on along the minus strand of PVHP010006507.1, from coordinate 11,933 downwards.
ACAGGCTACTTATGTTCAGACACCTGACCAACTCAACCAGAAAGCAAAATCGCCTTTGTTATTCAGATTCTCCTTCTGATGGCCAACTATTTGCTTTCACGTCACCATCCTTTTGTCTTTAATCCAATTGGTCAATTCAATAGACTGCCCAATCAGTTTACTCTCCATTCTGTTACCAAAGATTACCTTCCACTTGAAATTCGCATATTCAAGAAGCTTCATTCAACTTCCTGACTTTGAAAACATCCTCTCCTTATGAAGAACAAGTTTTAAAACGTTAACCAAAGACACTATTTTGTCTATTAAAAAAAAAATTCCAGGGCTGGAGAGATGGCTCAGCAGTTAAGGCATTTGCCTCGAATTCGGTTCAATTCCCCAGTACCCACATAAGCCAGACCCACAAGGTGGTGGCCCTGGCTCTCGCTCTCTCTCTCTCTCTCTCTCTCTCTCTCTCTCTATATATATATATATATATATATATATATATATATATATATATATATATATATATACATATATATGCTTGAAAATGAATAAATATATTTTAAAAAATTCCACTCTTGTGTGAGTGTAATTCTCTCTGAGAATCATCTTTCCAGTTAGGAGTTCCACTTCCCAGCCTGCCCTGGGCTATGTGGTTAGTTCTGGAATGACCAGACTATGGACTAAAGTGTTCTATCTCTTGTTAGCCCAGGTGTCCAAGCAGAAGATATGAATTCTCCCATTCAGCTGAACTCAGGCAGAGCTTCTAAGACATGGGGCAGGCAGAGCATCAGAGGAAAAAAAGCCCAGTCCTTTAATTACCACATCAAGGAATGCTACCCACTATTGAAAAAAAATCAATAGATGACTTTACCTGAAAAAAATGATCTTTTGCTGTTACCCCATTAATATTTGAAGATATATTCATTAGAGTAGCGGATACTCCCAAATTAATATTCAAAGTTTTATTTTGTTCAAAAGTAAAATCTCTAGCAAATTAGGGAAGTATTTCATCAGAAGACTAAAAATTACCCGTTCAGAGCTGAAGAGATTGCTGAGTGGTTAAGTCACTTTCCTGCAAAGTCTGAAGACCCGGTTCAATTCCCTGCACCCACATAAAGCCAGATGTTCAAAGTGGCACATGCATCTGGAGTTTGTTTGCAGAGGCTAGAGGCCCTGGTGCATTCATATTCTCTCTGTCTGACTCTCCTCTCTCTCACTCTCTCTCTCTCCCTCTGCTTGCAAATAAAAATGTTTTTAAAAACACTGTCTTTTAAATACATGAACATCAAATCTTAGTTTCTGTGATTGAATAATTCATAATAATATTCATAATAATTCAAGGATTCGTTAATTTAGTTCCTGCATTTAATGATCACCAAGTTGTGTGTGTGTGTGTGTGTGTGTGTGTGTGTGTGTGTATGGACATTATATACACAATGTCTTCACAGACATTCAAGTGTAAGATGCTATGTCTAATTTTCTATTAGTTTCATCACATTAATAATGAAGGTAAATATGAGATGAGGCCATGCCAACAGTGAGATGATCCACACAGCTTACTTCCATTGGTGAAAATCACAGTAAATGAAACATGTTTCTGTTTGTTGTGATGTGCTGTGTTAGATCCAGAAACACTTCTTTAAAAAAAAAAGAAAGAAAAGAAAAGAAAGGAAAGGTATTTTATTTTGAGAATAAGTAGTTTTTAAATTGTGGGGGTTTTTTGGCTCTTGGGTGAATGTACTATCATTTGAACATTTAAAATTAAAAAAATAAGGGCAGGAGAGACAGCTTAGCAATTAAGGTGGTTGCCTGCAAAGCAGAAGGACCCGAGTTTGATTCCCCAGTATCCACATAAAGCCAGATGCATAAGGTGGCACATGTGTCTGGAGTTCGTTTGCAATGCCTGAGGTCCTGGTGCTCCTATTCTCTCTCTCTCTCTCTCTCTCTCTCTCTCTCTCTCTCTCTCTCTCTCTCTCTCTCTCTCTCTTTCTCTCTCTCTCTCTCTCACACACACACACCTCTTTCTCACTCTCAAATAAATAAATAAAATATTTTTTAAATTGAATAATGATGTTGGGTATCTGGGGCATACATAACTATGTCTGAGCAGCTGATGGGAAACTACGTATGTTTGACCTACTCCTGTTCAAGGTGGTGAAATACAGACCTGAAGAACTTGCAAAATAGTCCAAATAGGACCATGAATGTGAGAGTTTGGTTTATTATCTAAAAACTAATCCTATGAAACTATCTTCTAATAACGTCAAGTTCTTCCTTGATCTTCATGGAGGTGCTAGGCATTGAACTAGTAGTGTTCATGGTTTCTATTTGAAGATCAAACAAACTGAACTGAACTGTTCATTGCTCTTGAAATGTATTGAACCGTAATTATTTCAGAGACAGTTTTATTAATTTTGGCAAGTTATTTCTCAAACAGCATTCAGATACTTTTACACTGTTATGTTTTGAATCTCATGATTTGAAAGCACAGACCCCAGCTGGTAAAGCCTCCTAAAAAGGCTGTGGAAGCTTTAGTGGGTGGTGACTGGTTGTGGGAAATAGATCACATGAGTCCAACATTGAAAATTACAGCCAGGCCCCTAGTCCTGGGCCTGCTATCTACTTCCTCTTACACTGGCTCTGTCTGAGTGTCTCCATCCATGCTGTGATGAATTAAAACCCTTCTAAAACCTTGAGGCAAGAGAATCTATCTTCCCTATGTTGCGTCTATCTGATACTGTGTAACAGTGGTGAAAAAGTAGCCTATCCATATACCAACAGTATTCAAGGAATGAACATATTTTTTCTTGAAGGATTTATAACTCATGGACTTGTATGCTATGGTTAATACAAAGAGAGTTATTTTATACAGTATTAGGCAAGAATATGTGTGATCATTGTTCATATAGATTTAGTAAATAAATATATTTGTATCTTTACAAATTCTGGGCAAAGAATGAGTATTCAAGTGACTTTGTTGAATGAAGTGCATAAATGTTTTAGGGATTAGGGTTTCAGCTCAGTGGTACAGAGCACCCTGACCCTAAATTCAGTTCCTCACAATGCTCACATATGCATGAGCACGCATATTAGTATTCATTGTAGGAGGTGCTAGGATAAGGACAACCATCTCTATTCCAGGAAGATTTCAATATGAATGAAAATTAAATACATAAAAATAGTATTTGTTCTTTCTCAATTGTTTGAGTTTTAATTGGAATCCTAATTTTTAAATTATGAATAAGTGGATTGTTCCAAGTATAAGATATTTAAAAAGCACTATATTTGTGCTACCATAATGAAAAATATAAGAAATTCTCATGCTATAATATTTTATACACTTATTTTGTTTTTCCTAACCTCAAAATTTCAGGATATTCAACCTAAAATGTCCCATATATGTGTGTTGACATATGAAAGTGCATACACATGGAAATGATATGTGCATACGAGACAGTATAATATGTGTCTTTTTAAGTATGGCTTATTTGGCTCAACAAAATGGTTTCATCCTTTCTGACTTTTTTCAGAAATTTATCATGAAGGGGTGTTAAACTTTGTCAAAGGCCTTTTCTATTGAGATATGTGTGTGATTACTGCTTTAGGTTAATTTATTTCCTTTATTGATTTGCATATTTAGATTTGATTTGTTAAATCATACTTACATCACAGGAATGGAGCCAACATGGTAATCCTGCAAGGGTTTTAACTGCAGACATTTTAACAAAATGGTCTACTGTTTTCCTGTAAATGTTATAATTTCATTTCTTTTTAATCTGAATAAAATTCCATTATGTATAGACCACATTTTCTTGATTGGTCTAATGGACATTTTTAGGCTGACTCCATGACTTAACTATGGTGAATATTGCACTTATAAGTATGGATGTGCAGGTACCACTGTACTTATTAGAATTCTTTGATACACACCCAGAACTGGTCATCCTGATCAAAGAGTAGTTCTATTTTTAAATTTATGACTAACCTCCACACTGATTTCCATAATGGTTATACCAGTAGACATTCCTACCAGCGATGAAGAAGGCTTCTTCTTCCTCCATATTTTTGACAGCATGTGTTACCCTTTGTGTTCTTGATGTCACCCATTCTAACTGGGGTGAGATGGAATCTCATTGCAGTTTTAATTTTCATTTCCCTGATAGATAAGGATATTTAATACATGACCGTTGGTGTTTCTTACTTTGAGAACTCTTGAATATTATTGATCTGCCCATTTGCTGGTTGTATAATTTTGTTGGTGCTTAATTTTTAGAGTTCTTTCTAGATTTTGGATATTAATTTTCTACCAGACGTATAGTTAGCAAAGATTCTCTCCATTGCAAAGGCTCTTTTTACTCTGCTGCTGGTTCCAGTTACTGTTCTGAACACTTAACTTCATGAAGTTCTATTTGTCAGTGCTCTGCCCTGCTACCAGGGTCCTGTTGGTGAATTCCATTGCTGTGATTGTATTTTTGGAATTTTTGCCTGTTGTTCCCTCAACAGGTTGCAGAGTTTAAGCACTATATAAAAGACTGATTCATTTGAGTTCATTTTTCTGCAAGGTGGAAGATGTGGGTCTTTTTCCGACCTTCTACGTGTGGATATGGCGTTTTTCCAGCACCATCTGCTAAAGAGGATGTCTCTTTCCAGTGTATGTTTTGACACTTTTCTCTAACATTAGATGGCTGCAGCTGTGTGGTGTTGTTTCTGGATTTTCTATCCTCCTACATTGGTCTAAAAAGTCTATTTTGTACCATTACCATGATATTTTTGTTGCTATGGTTCCATAGTATAATTTGAGATCAGGTATTAAAGTGAATCCAACATTGCTATCTCAATTTGGGTTTCCTTTTGTTATTCATGGTCATGTTTGCTTCCATATGAATTTTGAGATTCCTTTTTCTAGTTCTGTGAAAATTTTTCATGGGATTTTTATGCAATTTTATGGGGTTGTATTAAATTTGTAAAAGACTTTCAGAAATATAGCAATTTTCACAATATTAATTCTGCCAAACCATGCACATGGGAAGTCTTTCAATCTCATAGAGTTTTCTTCAGTTTCTGTCTTCAATCTTGGAACGATTTCATTAAAGAGCTTGTTTGCCTTCTTGATTAGGTTTATCCCTAAATATTATTTTTAAGTGATTGTGGGATTTTTTTTCTGGATTTCATTCTCTGCAAGATTGTAAGTAGTATGTGGAACAGTTACTGATGTTTGAATGGTGATTTTGTACATTGTCAAAGGTATTTAACAGTTCTAAAAGTTTTGTGGAGGAGTCTTTAGAATCTTTTAGTTAGGGAAACATATTGTCTACAAATATAATTTGAATTCTTCCTAGCCTACATTTAGTCCTTATATTTCTCTTGTTTTATTGCTATAGATAAGACTTGAGCACTTTATGAATAAAAGTGGAGCAAGTGGGCTATCAGCATTTTCTTGACTTTAGATGAAAGGCTTGAAGTGTTTCACCATGTGCTGTGTGTATGCTGCTGGCTATAGGCTTGCAATGTAGACTTCTGTGATGTTGAAATATGGTTCCTCCTTTCTGACTTTCTTCAGAAATTTTATCATGAAGGGGTGTTAAACTTTGTCAAAGGTCTTTTCTATTGAGATATTCATTTGATTACTGCTTCAGGTTTATTTCCTTTATTAATTTGCATATTTAGATTTGATTTGTTAAATCATACTTACATCGCTGAAATGGAGCCAACATGGAAATCGTTCATGATCTGCTTAATACACTCTTGAATTCAGTTTCTTCTAGAATCTGTTTCTTCTAGATTTCCCAGTATCTCATAATGTTCCTCTAGATTTCAATGGAAGGTGTTGTAACATCCTATTTTTCCTTTTTAATTTTATTAGTTGAGGTCTTCTTTAAAAAATTGATTTGACTAATGGTTGTCAATCTTGTTTTTTTTTTCAAGGAATTCTTTGTCTGATTGAGTCTATGTATTGTTATTTGATCTCATTTCACCTATTTCTTCCATGACCTTTATCATTTCTTGCTCTCTATTACTTTTGGGTTTGGGTTGTTCTTGTTTTCCTACAACCTTGGGATACATTAATGTTTTTTTATTGTCCATAATGAGTTACAGTATTTAGTGGCAAACAATGAGTTGTTATCCCCAATACCCCGCTGCCCTCCCCTCCCCAATCCACTGGATAACCTCCTCCATGGGTCGTCTGGATCAGTCCTTGTGACAGGGGACCATGGATAGCCTAGTATTCAGCCAGGTTCTCCTGGCCATGCCTCTGGATAGCCTACCCCACCACGGCTCTCACAATCTTTCCGCCCCCTCTTCCGCATAGTTCCCTGAGTCGTGGTGGATGAGTATTAAGGCTGCTTTAAGGTTGTGAGCTTAGGGGTCTTTGTGTTGAAAATCGTTGGTTTCTGTCTCACTGGCTTATCCTGTGTTGATTGAATGGCAGTGGCTGTGGGTCCCTTGTTAATCCCGACATTCTCTGTGGGGTTCTATATGGATCCTCCATGGTATGACTATGGTGTAGGTCTAATTTCTTAATGAAAGCAGCACACATAGCTGTAAACTCTCCTTTCAAACTTCTTTAACTTTATATCCACAAGGTTTGGTAAGTTGCACTTTCATTTTCATTTGATTCTAATCTCCTCCCTGATTTCTTCAATTACTCACCAATCAATCCTATATAAATTGTTCAGTCTCCAAGTATTTGTGCTCTTTCTCTGGTTTTTCTTGCTATTGATTTTTAATTTCATTCTACTATGATCACAAGATCAATAAATTATTTCACTTCTTTTTTATTTGATAAAACTTGATTTGCAGCTTAGAATAAGGCCTATTCCAGACAAGGTTGCATGAGCTGCTGAGAGAAGTGTGTATTCTGCATCTTCTGGATAGAACAGTCTTTATAAATCTCTTGTGTCAACTTGATCAATGGTGTAGATTAACTTTGAGGTTTCTTGTTGGTAAACTATCTAAAGATGAAACTAGAGAAATGAAGTCACCTACACTTACTATATCAGGTCCTATGTGAGTTTTTATGCCAATTCATATTGTTTTGGGGAAATTGTCACCCCAACATCCTATACATATATTACAATTAATATACTTTCTTGATGAATCACCTTCTTAATCTTTTCTGCCTAATATGGTTTAAAGTATACTTTATTCGTTATCAGCATAACTATTCAGCTTGTTTTCAGCATTCATTCAATTTATGGATTTCTTTTTCCATCCTATGATTCTATGTCTGTGGGTATCTGTGTCACATAGTTGTGTTCTTAGGAACCACAGAGAGTTGTATTTTGATTTTAATCAAGTCATGTAGTCTGTATCTCTTGAGAGATTGTTTGGAGGTTCTAGTAGAGGAGCAAAGTTACTTGTATGATGTTGGCAAATATATATATATATATATATATATATATATATATTTATATATTATATATATATATTCCTCTATCCACACAGGTCTTACTCTTGGAAGCAAACATACAGCTTCAGGATGAGTTCATGTGGAGAAGTGAAAGAGGAAGGGGACACAGGCCTAGCCAAATCAACCCTGGTGGTCACTGGAGTGATAAATGTCACAGCATTTATATATAAGGTTATTGTTGAGAGATGTTTATTAATCCTGTAATCATATTGGTTGTTTTGGGGGGTTGTATGGGTTGGGGATTTTCATGTTAACTGTGTTAGGTGTAATGGTTCCCTTCCTAGCTCTCCTTTGTTATCTATTCCTTTTATGAGATTTATGCCTTCCTGTGACCTCATGATTGGTTTCTCCTCTGTGTGTAGTTCATATAAGTATCTTCTGTACCTCTGGATAGGTAACTATTATCTGCCTTACTTTATGCTTGTCTTGAAATGTTCTTTCTCCATCAATTTTAAAAGACAGCCTTGTCAGATATAATAGTCTTGGTGGCAATTATTTACTTTAAAACTTAAAATATACATCATATTCTTTTCTTTCTTAGGGTTCCTGCTGACAAATCTGATGTTAGTCTGATGTTTTGCTTAGGTAGGTGGGCTGGTGTGTATTCCTTAGAACTTTAAAAGTTTTTCTTTGCTTTGTACTGTTGACATTCTGATTATATATTTCATGGAATAGTACTTCTCTACTCATGTCCATGTAGGGTTCTAAATACCTCTTATGTTTGGATGTTTATTTCTTTCTCAGATTTGGAAAATTTTTCTGCTATAATTTTACTGAACAAAATTCTCTGTGATATAATGTTTAGTTCAGCTCCTTTTGCCATCATGTAGCTTCTTATATTTAGTCTCTTAATCATATCTTAGATATTGTAGGCATGGTGTTTTTTGGATAATATAGGCATGGTGTCTTTCTGTATTAATAATTGAAAGTTGTATTACTTTAATTTTGTTATGCATACCTGAAATTCTTTTTTGTTTGGTTGAGTCTTTTTATAATGTTTTCAACTGTGTTTTTATTTTATTCATTGAGTTTGACATATACAATATTCTCTTTGATTTTTTAAAAATATTTTATTTATTCATTTTTCAAGCAGAGAGAGAGAGAGAGAGAGAGAGAGAGAGAGAGAGAGAGAATGCACCAGGGCTACCACCTTGTGGGTCTGGCTTATGTGGGTCCTGGGGAATTGAACCCGGGGCACCGCTGAGCCATTTCTCAAGCCTCTTTGATTTTTTTTTTTGAAGCTTAATTCCCTTCCTGAATTTGTCTTCCAGTTGTTCAACTGTAACATGTAAACCTGAAAGTCTCTGGCTTCATGAAACTTACATTCCAGTGAGAAGCAGATGATAGAAAAAGAGCAATTAAAAGTTATGCACACATACACATACAACATGTCAGGTGGACTTGGAAGTAAGAGTGTGAACATAATGCAAGGTGGTAAGGCCCTGACACAAAGATGGAGACAGGATTTCATTTACTATCATGGGTAAATTGTGTAGGGAAGATCTCTCTGAGAATGTGATATTTGACTACAGATTCACAAATGACACCGTGAAGATGTCTATGCAGCCACATAAAAGAAGAGAATTCTGGGTAAAAGGAACTATGGAAGCAAAGTCCCTAAGATATGAGTGAGTTCAACATTTTTTTAAACCAGGTTTCAAGGGAGACCCAAGTAGTTGGAACAGAAAGAACAAGAAGATTGATATGAGACTGTGGTTGTTTGGATCTGATGTCTCCCATAAATTTATGTGTTTTGGATATAGGATTTGAGAAGATTAAAAATACAAAGGAGTCAAGAAAAAAATTAAAGGGTAGGAGTCTGAGTAAATAAAAGAAAGTGATTGATTAGTGAGAAAGAGAATATTGGAAATGGAGAATGTATTTTGTATTCTAAACTTATTCTAAGGTATATTACAATTGAGTTCCTTTTAGGCTCTGTAGATGAGCTGATCTCTTATGTATGTGGAGAAGAACTATTTCATCATCTATCTTAGAAACATAGAGACCTTGAGATCTGGAAGGGAGTTTGTTTTATTCCAAAATGAATCTTCACTTGCCTGCAAGAAGCCAAGCACATACTAGATGTTTAACAAATGCTTGTGGAAACAATGAAAATTCTATTATTATGTTACTTGGTGTTAATTTTTCTGACTTACTTAATACTTGAACATTCAACATGTTCATATGAAAAAAATTAAAATTTCTTGTTTAAATGTTTTAAACGTAAACTTCAAAAAGACAGTTGGATAAGGCTTTCAGAATGAGAATTCAGTTTAGCTCTTAGCATGAGGTGTGTCTCTGTAAGAGTAATTACTTGTGTAGATACAGGGGATGGCACAGAATTACTCATATTTCCTTTTTCTCCAACTACTCAAAGAGCTCTATTGTTCAGAATCTAAGCTATTCCCTTGTGATAATTTAGGCTATACATCAGCAGTTTGGGGGAGGAACTGAGCAGAAATGAGGTTGTGGTTGTTTAGAGCAGTCCCACAAATGTTTTCTTCTCTCTTTCAGGGTGTCCCTGTGGTCCAGCCCAACAAAATATTATGAGTTTTATAAAGAAAACACTGGATTTTCTTTAGAGTACCTGTCTTGTCAGCACCTATGGATAAAATACCCAGTCATCTCATCTGCTGAGCAATCACTGGGGTGCATGCTCAGCCAATGCTGTGACAGGGATGAGGATCTGGATGGGTGAGCCTCTAACTAGAGGACATTGAAAGGTGGGTGACACCTAATTTCCCTGACCTAATAAAAGTGGGCTAGACTAATCATATGCCTTCTCTAACAGTTTGATCTTACACTTGACAAGGGAGTTTGAGTGAAAGATGTTGCTGTCTGGGGCTAAGGTGGCTCACTGGTACAAGATTCATGTGTAATGCGTGTATATACAAATGATGTCATTCAGGGCAGAGACTCCAAGATATTTTTGTTGTTCATAAGACTGAATTTGTTTCATATGTTTCTGGATAATATAATGCCCTCAGAATCCTTAAAAGAATTGTATTGTTGATCTTTTTTGAGTGCTATGTCTCCTACTATGGCTTAGGAGGTGTTCCCCCTATGCTATAGGAGGATAAAAAGAGCAGTGGAAATGGTGACTTCATGGTCTCCATAGATTTTTCCAGAGTTGACACCATCAGATTCAGGTGCTTATGGAAATCTTTTTCTCCATTCAGAAAATGACTTATATTCCATCTCAGCCTTGCCCATATCAATTGTCCATACAGAATACTCCATGTCAAAAATAGGCAGGGGAAGGGAAGGGATGGGGAGGAAAGGGAAGGGAAGGGGAGGGAAGGGAGACAGAATTTTACTATGGAGTCTAGGTAAGATTTTGAGCTGTTACTTAAATATTCTCCATGCAGGTTTCCATGTTTCCCTCAGGTTTCCACCTATTAGACAGTAAAAATTGAAACCCTCAGTAGGTTAACAAAAATTTGAAGTCCTCTGTGGATCTGGGCAGCCTGCCATCTTGCACATGCTGAATTGGTGTCCCCATGGCTATAAACAGCACACACACACACCGGCAGGGGCTTCCACAGGCACCCAGGAGGAATGGGCTGGAGGCTGAGTCCCAGCAGTCAGGGAACTTTACCAGAAGTTGCACTCATGAAGGATCCCATTCACATTTCGGTGTATGAATGCATCACTTGAACATTCCTAATTTCAAGAAGAGCAGAGGTGTGGTTTTCCAACATCTAAGTGCAAGGTTAGAAGGAAACCAAATATATATACGAGGTAGTATAGTGACTAAGAATGTGGTTTAATCATCTCTCCTAGATCCTCCTAGAACGACTATGTCTCCTCATCTGCACTTGGACTGAAATTTTCCTTTTAGTTCTCTTTTTTTCTTTTGTCCCTCTTTGTGCCACTATTGATGTAAGTCAGATACATTCCACTGAGACTGGTTTTGGTATTACGACATTTTCCCTGGGAACACTGTGGTCCTACACCAGATTCCTGGTATGCCTATTATTTGTTGTAGTCTTCCCAGTTTCCCAGAAGGCCAAGGCCACAGTCTCTGCATGTCAGGAGTGTTGGAGCAGAATTTGCAGTTTTTATATGGGTTGGAAAAAACTCTCTTAATTTTTCTTAGCTATAATGGGACTGTTTTTTCCTCATTTTCAAACACAAGCATATTAAATACCAATAAAGATATATGTTTATTTGCCATATGTATAATGTATGACTAGAATTTATTTTGTGATTTATATGATCAAGGTTGGAGAGATGGCTCAGTGGTTCAAAGCACTTGCTGAGCAAGCCTGATGAGCAGAGTTCAGATCTCCACAATCCAGGTAAATCTGTACGTAATTAGCAAACATGGCTCTTATTCCAACACACCTATGGCAGTTGGAAGCAGAGCCAGGAGAATTCTAAATCTTGTGGGCAGGCCAGTCTGGCATTCATAGTGGGAAATAGCAAGGCAGACTGTCTCAAATAATGCGAAGGCAAGAACCAGCAGTCCGAGTTTGACCTCCACATGTGTGCCATGGAACCAATGCCATCATGCACACATGCACACACACACACA